>PNEQ01000920.1:10268-38245 GCA_003012365.1 Medauroidea extradentata
ATACCTAGATACAAGTCTACACATAGACATACACACCACTCAGAATATTAATATTACATTTGTTGAATGAAACTGTAGAGGAAGTACAGTGTGTTATTACAAGTACACACAAGCAAGAACATACCTAGATACAAGTCTACACATAGACATACACACCACTCAGAATATTAATATTACATTTGTTGAATGAAACTGTAGAAGAAGTACAGTGTGTTATTACAAGTACACACAAGCAAGAACATACCTAGATACAAGTCTACACATAGACATACACACCACTCAGAATATTAATAATACATTTGTTGAATGAAACTGTAGAGGAAGTACAGTGTGTTATTACAAGTACACACAAGCAAGAACATACCTAGATACAAGTCTACACATAGACATACACACCACTCAGAATATTAATATTACATTTGTTGAATGAAACTGTAGAGGAAGTACAGTGTGTTATTACAAGTACACACAAGCAAGAACATACCTAGATACAAGTCTACACATAGACATACACACCACTCGGAATATTAATGCAAGTCAATAAAATGCATACCTCGATTATTCTATTTAATAAAAAAAATTTTTAATTGTAACATACCAAAGAGGACATGTTAAAATTTAAATTGTATATGCACCCGTCCTTACAACATATACATTAAATACTTATATTATAAACTTACTTGACTTTAAAAGTAGTAGATATACTGTATGTATTGTATGTACGTTCGAGGCCAGTGGCCAATGACTCCTTTTCGTGCTCAAAAAAATTACATCATTTACACAAAACACTATAATCCTTTATATTTTAGATTATAACAAAAATAGAAGGGGGAATATGCATATTAAAAAAACCAAAACAATTGATATTTATTAATTTATTGATTAAAGGAAATATCAATTAAATTTTTGAACTTGTTTAAAGATACATTTATTCCATTGTTTAGTAAAAATAATTTTATATTTCACTCATGGTATTTTAGTCAATGTTAACAGTAGGGGGAGAATTTATGTCCTGACCCAGTTGGGAGCGAAACTGGAATAACCAGCATTTGAGTAGCATTGACCCCCCCCCCTCCCCGGTCAGGGCGGAGCAAGAGCTCTGATTGGCCTAGAGGGTCATTAGGGGGGGGGGGGCGTAGTTTGCCTGGGATTGGTTTTAGGGGTCTTTTGGTACGAATAGCAACCAAATGCCATGAGGCCTGTGATTGGCTGAGAGCTTAAGCCCCGCCCCTGGGAGGGGAAGGGAAGTAAGGGGAAATGAGGGGAATGGACCATTTTGATACAAGTTGTGCCTAAGCGCCATGAAGGGGAAGTGTATATCCCTGTCCTTATAGCATACAGTAGAATCCTGATTTTACGAGAATCCATAGTTCCCGAAATACTGTCGCAAAAATCTAGGGTCTCGTAAAATCGGGGTTTTTGTAATAGCGAGATCCCGTTTTAGCGAAACCGTCAATTTTACAGCAGTACTGTCACGAACATGCGCTGTATTAATATCTGACACTGTAAAATCAAGGTTAAGCTATAAATAGTTAAATGCAATTTCTTTAATTTTCTTCTCGTTAAAAAATTTTTTTTTAAGTAATAATTTTCTGACGGTTCCTGATAATAGCCTCATAAAATCACTACTTCGTAAAATCCGGTACTCATAAAATCGGGGTTCTACGGTAGAAGGTAACAGTATTTTCAAGATGAAAAGTACTCTTCTATTTTGAACATTCTGCTTTTTCATAAAACACCACAATACAAAATAGTTTACTACAATCTGTACTCACTGGCTTGACTGAAGACAGGATTGTTCTCAAAATCTGCAAATGAGACTTGTGAAGTGTTTGACACAAGCTGTGAGGAATTGAACGGATCTGATTTGCTGAAGTTTGCATCAAACTCAGTTGGAGATTTATCTGGCGTAAACATATTAGCAGGATTACTTGGAGCCTGAAACAGTAGCACAGTTAGAATAAACATATATTTTTCTTAGCTTGCATGCATGTGCGTGTCTGAGATCATGCATCACACCCATTCATTCTCCTTCACACTCCCTCACCGCGCCTTTCTTTTGAATGTTAACCCTTGCCTCACTTAGCATCGCTGTTCCTCTACATTTTTCAAAAACATCCCACACCTTTCTGTGTTGTGCTCGCCAGAATTCTCTACCCTACTACAATTCTCTACTACCAGCATCGTGCTCGCCAGAATTCTCTACCCTACTACAATTCTCTACTACCAGCATCGTGCTCGCCAGAATTCTCTATCCTACTACCAGCATCGTCATTCTGGTAGACTCAGGGCCGTAACTAATCCAATCACTGGAAGTCTCTTCCGGCCGAAACACACACTATAATAAACCTCTTTGGGGTGTTGGGTGACTGCCTAGAAATGAAGAGCCATCCACTTCCAGGTGAATGTGGTCCGACTGTTAAGCTGTTTTCATTGCAATTTTATAATAATGGCGGTAGATTTGACACTTCTGTCACAATATTTGCTGCAACATAAGTAAATCCAACATTTTAAAATATTTTGTGGATTGAAACGAGTTCAGAAATCACACACAGCATATGAAAGTTTTTTAATAAACAGAAGCTAGTGTTAAATACCTGACATATTTGAAGCGTAACCTATGCAATATACCATGGAGGGTTTGCTTCAAGGTGGGACTTTTTACTAACAAAAATCGTTACTGCACTTCTAGTGTATATGGTTTGTAATTTTTAGTACCTTTGTTTTGAAATGTAGAAAAATATTGTGTAGAAACAACAACAGAATTGTGCGAAAATGACAAACACATGTTAGCTAAAAAGTTTTCTGATTGTACACATTTTTGAATCTGACATTTTTATGATCTTAGTATTCAAATTTGCAGAAAAATTAGTAGAATAACATACTTAAAATCCACCAAAATCCACCTTCTGGTTCTTACTTTTTCTCCAGAATGTGTCCCGGAAACATGTGAAAAAAATTAATAAGTCGAAAATGGTGCACCTCACAACAAAACTTGTAAAGACAAAAATTAAAGAGCACAAAATTTACCATAAAATATCAAAAAATGCACAAAAATCAGCTTATAACTTCTTCTGTTTCCAAGATTTGTCCTGGAAAAACATTAAAAAAATTTAAACAAATTGAAAACTACGGACTGTACAGCAAAATATTTCAGATCAAAAGGTAAAGTGCCTAGCTTTACCTGTAATATATACAAAATTCATACTAAGTCACATAAAGTTAGCATTTGTTTTTTCAAAATTTGTCCCACAAGGCCATAGTACAATAAAACAGGAACCACCCATCATATGCCATAAACTATGAACAAAATTTGAAAATGCACACAAAATGTTTCATGTTGCATTAAAAATTTACTTCTTTCCACTTTAAAGTAATGAACTTTTCATTATACGTGGTTTGTCAAATGGAACAACATTTTTAAACTGCTGTAAGCCAAAAACAATGCAACACACATCAAAAAATGTCTGACAGTGCCTAAGAGCAGAAAGTTTTACCTAATAAAAATACTAAAAAATGGACTAAAATATCAAATTTTTTGTCTTTACGACTCTTACTATTGCTTCCTCTGTTGTAGAATTTAACCACTTACTCTTTCATGGAGACTAACAACATTCTTAGACTCAAACTTTTTAGAAAATGACACTGTACTATGAAAATACTTAAATTCTTGTCATATATTTTTCTGAATAAGCTTCTAAGTCGTCTTGTGAATTGTCTTCTTATCATATCCTGTAATTCTTCAATTGTTTTCGACTGTTCTTCACCCATTTCAAATTCCTCCATAGCTTTCAGGAAGGCCACATTCCTTTCATCTCGTGGACTGCCTTTCTTTTCAGTCAGTTGTTGTGTAGCACAGGTGCTATAAACTCCTTGAAAAACTATACACATTTATCGGAAAGTACAGAAGTTAACATCGCACTTGTGATGATATATAACATTAGTTTAAAATTTTCCTTAACATACTCTAAAACATCAAGTTCATCTGTAGCCCATTTATCATATTTTCTTTCATTACATACACTTTTCACAGAATTGTCGAACTTTTCAGTGTCAGATTTCACATCATGTGTTTCTGTTACAGGATCATCAATTTGTGCTTTCTGCCCACAATAAAAAACAGTTCTCGTAAAAACAGAATTTTGTAAATGAGGAACGTGTTTTTTAGGAGAAATCGAGACAGGCTCTCCATCGGATTCTACACGTAATTTTCTCTTCAACTGAGCTAAGTGCCTCTCATCTGTGGATATTTCCGGCAATGTGAATGCACATGCCTATCGCACGATGTAGAATTTACCCTTATTGAACCTTATCTTCTTACTTTAACTGTTCAGATTTCATACGGTCATTACAAAACACACACGTATTACTGTTAAATTTCTTTTTTTTTCTCTCTCTGCCCAATCTATTCATCAAATTGCTAACACAGTCCTTAACAATTTTTGTGGCACGTTCCAAAGGCTTTACATACACTAATTATTACCATGTTATCCACATTATTAATATACTGTCGCTCGTATCCTTGACGAAAATTAAACAACAAACATACTTACAGCATACATAAAGCTCCTGACACTACATTATAAATGAAATGTCTAATGGAACACTAGGCAAGAGTGCAGCACGCCGGCACAAAAAAGTACTAGTACTGTCAGCTGTACGCAGTTACATTTCTCGGCTCTATCTACTTGCTGCATGGCACAAAACTGCGAGTTCATTTTGTTTATGAGGGCACACTGCTTCGCTTCTACATAAAAGAAATAATAACAAGAAATGTGTATGTAAAAATAAGCCAGGAAAATGCCATTAAACTGAAAACTAATATTCAGGCAACCTACAGACACACACACATCCACATTGTTTTATTTCAGTTTTTCTATTTCACACGTGAAAGGGTCAGAACAGCAAGACATAAATCCACACAGTACAAGGGAATGCAGATGAAATCAGTCGTATATTAAGCACGCCTAAACATACTGGTATTTCCTGCAGTAGACTTTAAAAACAATGCAAGCCGGGTCAGTCCATATCAAGTGGTCCAGCACTGGTTGCTCGACTATTTAAAAAATAATTCATAATTTACACACAATTAAGTACTCCATGGTACATACCTCCTGTACAAATTTAGACTTTGAGATTCAATTGGTTCGGAAGTTACAGCCTTGACAAACTTGTGTAAAATTGCATTATTTTTTGTGACAATTAAAATAAATTCTAAATATATTTTTAAAATCTTAATACATACCCTAAAATTGGTATTTACTATGCAGTTGAAAAGAGTTCCCCGACTAAGAAACATAAAAAATATGCCTGAGATGTTTCCCACTGTTTGGAGTGTGCAGGTCTCAACAGGCACGGACTTGCTCTAGTATACGTAGTCTGGTATTCGTTCCATCCTGTTAGTCTGCCAGCAGCTCTGGTATGGGAAGGGTGGTTTGTGTTTCCATGAATGTTTTTTATTTTTCGGTATGGTGAAAGAGTGTTCGATAGGACATTTAACAAATGAACAATGCCACAAATGTGTTTATGGTTCAGTGCAGCAACAGGAATTGAAGAAAATCTGTGCGTTTAGTTTAGAACAGCAGCAGCTAATATTTACTAGGGTTTCTAGTGATGTTAAGTCTGTATGTAAGTACCATGAGATTAAGTATCTTATTAAATATCATCATATATTTGGCCGGTATTGCAGTGATACTTTACAAATACATAAAAAGGCAATCACAAAAGGACTAAGGGAAATACTTCCTGAACACATGTATAAAAAACCAACTACTATTTACTGCCAGTCCCTGGTAAGTCCTTGTGGCCTACATGCTACAAAAAAATATTTGTATTAGCAAATGATAGAACAGGGGATAATTGTGAGGACTTTATTCCTGAGAGTGAAAATTTGGAAAAAGTGGACAATGTGTGTTCTCAATTAAGGGTTACACTAGCATCTAAAATAAGGAAATTGGGTTTAGACAAAAGACCACAAGCAATAGCTGACAAGATTAGTAAAGTTTCAAATGTTTTGAAAAGAAATCTCGAGGAATGTTTTGAAGCGAAGGAAAACAGAGAAGCATGTGAAGAGCCTTTATAAGAGTTTGAAGAATTAATTAAGAAACTGAAGGATAAATGTGCTGTTGCAGAAAAAGAAATGCAAGTGAAAATAATTACTTTACTTCCAAATTCATGGAGTCGACAAAGAATAGCTCAAGAGTTCAATGTATCTGAACGTTTGGTAAAACTGACAAGAGACCTAGTGAAAGATCAGGGCATTCTACCAGAGTTAGGAAAGAAAAAGGGTATAGGCATTCAATCAGAGGTGGTTACTACAGTCCGTGAATTCTATGAAAGTGGTGAGTACAGTCGTCTTTGTCCAGGAAAAAAAAGACTGTTTATCTGTAAAAATAAACAACATTAAATGTCAAAAGCAGAAGAGGCTGGTGCTTTGCAATTTGACTGAATTGTTTGTGGAATTTAAATCTAAACATCCAGACTGTAAAATCGAAAGATCAAAATTCATTGAACTCAGACCTAGTCACAGCCGGATCATCGGGAACACATAACGTTTGTGTTTGTACTTATCATCAGAATGTTAAGCTAATGGTTGACGGTGCAAAGCTTATGAAAGATTACAAAGACCTACTTGCTATACTCGTTTGTGATATGAGTAGCTACGACTGTATGATGGGCAAACGTGTTAAATGTCCAGGAAGTGAAGCCCTAGTATCTCTGTTTGATGAATTTGAAGAAAGTGATGCCATTCCAGAAAACATAATTTTTCAACAACGGACCACAACAGATAGAGCTGAAATGATAACTGTTATTCAGCCGAAAGAAGAATTTTTTCAGTCCCTGATTGAAAAACTTGATTCACTTAGAACTCATCATTTAATATCAAAGATTCAAAGTCTGCATTTGAGAGAGAAGAAGGAGAAACTTAATGAAACAGAGTGCATTGTTCTCGCAGACTTCGCAGAAAACTTTACATTTGTTATCCAAGATGAGATTCAGAGCTACCACTACCTTAGTGTAATATGTAATTATACTTGTTATGACTTAGTACAGCACTTACAGCATTATAAAAAAATAATTAAGAATGCATATAAAATTACTAGAGTTGGTTTTATTTATGTAAATAAATAGATTTTTTACGAGTTTGGCAAGGCTGTAACTTCCGAACCAGTTGAATCTCATCAAAGTCTAAATTTGTACAGGAGGTATGTACCATGGATTACTTAATTGTGTGTAAATTTTAGATTTTTAGATAACTGCCCACCAGATATATTAAGTCGTAAAGTAAGCAAAAATTAAAAAAAAAAAAAAAAATCATTTTTACAAGACTGTAAAAAAAAAGTAACAAAGTCTCACTCTCCAAATAATTTGTGTTTACACTACTATTACATAAGTACATCCACAAATATTTTGAAGCCCAACACATACTGCCTTCATTCTAAATAAAATTATGAAAGTGCAAGTTTTTGCAATTCTGAGGCAGAAGTTCAACACTTAAAGTTGGTAAGACTGAGTGATTTGAAAAATATGATTTGTGATCAGAGCTGTAGCTTTAAATGTGCTTAACACCGCAGATTTTGTTTCATCATGATATGACCTACCAGAGTTAAGATATAGCAATGTAGCTGAACCCTTGTAAATGTAAAAATTGTCGTGCCCCATGACAACAAAATGGCTGCATAATCATACTAGTGAGGATAAAAATTTCATTGTACCAGTTTTCAACTGTCGATACATAATGTTAACAAGGCTCAAAATATTAATTTTTTTAAATTTATGAAGCTACCAATAAATTTTATTTTGGACCACTTGATATGGATTGACCCAGCCACGAATATGGTTTTTACACAAAAAATACCAAAAACTTAATATTTTATTTTTATTAGGTGAAACTTTCTGCTCTTAGCTATGGCCCGACATATTTCTCTGTTTATTGCCGTTTAAAAAGGTTGTTCCATTTGACAAATCCCGTGTAATGAAAAGTTCAGTACTTTAAAGTGGAAAGAAGTACATTTTTAATGCAATATGAAATATTTTGTGTGCATTTTCAAATTTTGTTCATAGTTTATGGCATATGATGGGAGGTTTCAGTTTTATTGTACTATGGCCTTGTGGGACAAATTCTGAAAAAGCAAATGCTAACTTTAAGTGAATTAGCATGAATTCTGTATATATTACACGTAAAGCTAGGCACTTTACCTTTTGATCTGAAATATTTGGCTGTACAGTCCATAGTTTTCATTTACTTCATTTTTTGATGTTTTTCCATGACAAATCCTACAAAAAGAAGAAGTTATAAGTGGATTTTTGTGAATTTTGGATGCATTACGGTAAATTTTGTGCTCTTTAATTTTTGTCTCTACGAGTTTTGTCATGATATGCACCGTTCTGGATTATTAATTTTTTTCTGCACTTTTCCGGGACAAATTCCGAAAAAAAAAATTGAAAGGTGGATTTTGGATACGTTACTCTACAAATATTTCTGCGAATCTTGATATAAACAAACCTTTCCTTGCAATTTGTCCACGTTTATTTCATATCTTTCCTGGACTATAAGGGCTTTGTCTGTCCGCAATGTGTCCCAGCAGGAACTGCTAGGGTTCTGTTCTTTCTTCAGTTTTGCCGGCCCTTAGGATATTCCGTATGCTCCTTCGTGAAGAAAGCAAGAGACATATCTTATTGTGTTCATCTATGTCCCGGGTTACCAAAATGCAGTGGAGCAACTTTCACAGTGACGTAATTTCAAAATGGCCACAATTACATCCATAAAATGGGCTCTATCACTAATATTATTTAGCCAAATTTTATTTTATTGTTTTTATAAGATAGTTCTTTTAACACTCCTTAATTCATTTCCCTAGAACATTCTTCATATACCTAATAATTTTTCCACAAATATTAAAACATTGAAAATTTAAGAATTTTGTTTTAAGTACTTTTTATCTGTGGAAAAGCAAACAATAATTGATTTAAAGGCACTAAAAGAAACTTTTTTTAAGCTTTAATTAAAAATATTACACAAGAAGGTGTCCAGCAAAAGTGGTACTTTAGTTTCCAAAACATTTCCCGTACTATACCCACATTTCTTGAGAAATTCCAGCACAGTGCTTTAAATATACGTAATACCTTGTTTGTGCTACCCAAGCTGACTAATGATAACCATACCATTTTTAAGTTATTTTTAGAGGTGGCGAAGGTGTGTAAAATATATTACTTTATTCCTATATTATATTAAAATAATTTCCTTTACACAAATCTGTAACTTGATTAAATTGTTGAAAGTCATCTTCTGTTGCATTTGATGGTCCAGTCCATGCAAACAACACTGAAATGCATATGAACATAAATGTAGAAAGAAATTTATAAAAAATTAAGGACCAGCACAATATGATTTTATATTTATTGTTATTTATACTGTCTTAAATCAGATATGTTTCTTGACAAAAATGTACATAATAAAATTTTATAGTAAGCAGGTTGTATTACCCTCCAGAATTTTTCACTTAGTCCCAACACTTTAAATCTGCGAGCTAGATTTATTTACGTCACATTTTAAGAAACAACACAATGTACAAATACATATTCGGTAAAAGAAACAAGTTCTATGGGATAAATATTTCAATTTGTAATTATAACCTAATTACTTTGAACATATTCATTCGTGTTTCGCATCTATATTCTCCAATTGTAGGCGCAACAATTTTATCCTTGTTATTTTCACTGTTTTTGCTGCCGATAAAATTAATGCTGGATTTTGTCATTCATTCGTGGTTTCTCATACGAAGGATGACGAAAATTTATGCAGTTTCCGGAAACATTAATTCAGGTAAATTACACATCACAACTTCATCGGAATAGCAATAAGTACTTAATATCTCGCAAATAAACGCATTCACTATACTAAGGTTAATTCTACTACAGATAAGAAATATCAATGTTATCATTTTGTCACAGGGAAAATTTCTACCGCTTGAGCGCTGGTATCAGTAGTGCACAAAACTGACCAATCGCAGAGCTTTCCTGAATTTTAAGTTACATTAAGTTGATAATTTAAAATGTGAAACTAATTTATTTACACTTTACAATTAAATGAAATTACTTCTATCATTCCAAGTTTATTCAAATTTCATTTCACTACGGTTTCGTATTCATCTGGCACGTAGGCGATAGCAGCGAAACTAGTGGCAGAAATTTTCCCTGTGCCAAGTTCTACCATGGTAAAAAGTATTTTCTTTCTAACCTGTAGTAGAATTCACTTGCAATCAATTCTCGAATCAAAGGCATTATATACTACTGATCACGTTAAAGTATCGTAGTTATTAAGCAATTTCACCCAAAATGATGGGACTTCCTGATTCTAAACAAAAATTAAAAAATTCACAACTCTGTGCGTTGCAAAAAACACTTGTCTCTAGAAATAACTAAAATTGCAGCTATAGAATTACCATCCAATTTCTTGATGACTCATAATAAAATGATTGGCGGCAAAGATTTTTCCACAGAAAAGAATAATTCCAAGTATATTTCCCAAACATTCCCGACCCCGAAAAATCACATACAATTCCCGTACTTCCCGCAATTTCCCGATTTCTTGACACCCTGTTTATTACAGCAGCATACTAAGCAAAACCGTAATCTGAGAAAGTGTGTATCTGTTAAGTGACAAATGTCACAAATGTTTCTTATTTTTACTTATTTATTCTCTCTCTCTGGCTTATGATTTTTGTTGGCAAGTCTCTAATGTACTTTAATTTCCATATTATTTGAATTTATGTTGCAAGTGAACCTGCCACATTCTGCTAAGAGACAGCATACCATGGAACAAACATGGATGCTGTGTTTATTGTGTCAGTCGGAGACAGCAGAAAGTATTTCAGAACCAAAAAGTAAAGAAAGTTATGTGAAGTTGTGCAACTGATCACAGAGCGAACAACATGTCACTCACTGGAACTTTGTGGCATTGGAAAGGTGCCTAGGTGAGTTGACAGAGACAGACTTTGAAGAAAACTGCGCAAGGTGGCACCGTCCTTGCCATCAACGTGCCCACAGAATGTTTATGGTACAGCCTTGAAGTGAACAAACAGGTAGCTCATCTCTCCATTTACCATACACAAGAGCAATAACTAGTGTTTATGTGAAATCTGTTTGCACTTTTAGTGACAACCAATCACAATTAGCTGATAGAGCTGGAGAAAAAATTTAAAGGCGGTAGAGCTCAGTAATGACGACAGGTTACGTGTGCGGGTAAATGAAAGCAAAAATCTTGCAGATGCTCATGCCATTGACGTAATGTACCACAAAAATTGTTAGAATAAAAATGTGAGCACCAAATTGCAGCAGATAAATGTTTCACATTAAAAGAAAAATTAATGTGTTGTGGCATCAGAAATTGAATTTATTAATTCACACATTTAGAAGAAGGACATTACTTTAATATGGTAGAATGGGAAAAAAATATACAAAAATATTTGCGTAACAAATTATGTCCCTGAAAGTGATGTTAAGAGTAGATGGCAAATAAAGAAGTTGATTAAAGAAGAATTTATTAAATATGACGTGCTGCTCAGTGCTGCAAAGCTCACTGAAAGCAGTAAAAGATGAAGTTATGGCACATGCAGAGGATGAAAATGTTGGATATAACCTGAGAAATTTGTACTCTGCAGCGAAGTGCATTAGAAGGCTCAATATCGAGAGGAACTTTGAGGGATCTTTATAACAAGGCAATATTGATGACACTGTGCCAATGGAACAGTACTATTTCGACAAGTTGTGTCTTGTTGGCAAAGTAGATACTATGTCTCGTGTTCGTGCTAGCAAATCTGCGGAAGTAAATAACAGAGCTGTGTGACTTTCTCAAAGTTTGATGCACGAATGCATAACACCACGCCAAGTAGCCGTAACCCCAGTCATTTCACCACATTCATGACATTCCAGTTTCATTAGTAAAAAATGAATATACTGCTAACCGGACATTAATACTTACCTTTTGTACCACTTTTATTTTTTTTTTTTATAATTTTTAAAATACATGTAATTCTTTAAAACACTTGTAATGTTTGAAAATATGAATAGTTTTTTTATTGCAGGCTTGTACATCCTCATATTTGAAACTGAGCATTATAAAATAAAACAAACCAAAGGAAACTACGCTATTGCACCTATATACAAATTAGCTGATACTGAGGCAGTGTTATGGAAGGTTGGGGTTGTGTTCTAAGTGAAACTGAAAATAAAAATTTTAAAAATTTAATAGTTTTTTTTAATACAAATAATTTTTATTCTTTATTTTTATGAGCATGACATTGTAGCCTGCAATGTCTTCATCCACTGTGATTTTTTTGAGTTTGGTATATCAGTTGGTTTTAGTGTAGTCGTTAATATGGAAACATGCAAAATATGATTTTAACAAGTCACAACACAAAAATTATGAGAGATAAAAAAATTTTATAAAAGGCAAATTTAGTCAAATTTTGTGTCTAAAATAAGAAAAAAATATATATGGTACAAATAAAAAGTTTAAAAATGGTGATGAAAATTGCGGTGGACAGTGCCCTTAATGAACTCCAGAATGTTATGAAAAAATTGATACTTTTAATTGTGAAAGTAACAATTTTATACACTTACAAAGAGGGCAGCGCATTTTCGGTTTCTTGAATTGGAAATTGCCTGAATAAGCTGCTCTCATGCTAGCTATTATTCTAATGATTTAATTCTAAAATGCTTTCTTACTGGTGTATTGAAAAAAAAATACCGAACAGTTTTGATTTTTATTATATAACTTATACACAAATTTCAATAAAAGTATCTTAAAAACATAAATCATTCTAAACATAATACTGTAATGAACCAATTGAGAAAAGGGAACAAGCTTGTTAGTCAATCAGCTTAGGAAGAAACATGCCTTTTGTAGTGGTACTACCCCACCAACTCACACCACGGCAACGAGCAGTAGAACTTCTCTGCTCCATAAGCCAGCGGTGAGCACAAAGAATTTCTTATCTCATTTAACGGGTGGTTCGTAGGCGGACGTCGATAACAGCAAATAAATGTATGACCCTTTTCTTTTAAGCAGATTTAATATACCTGAATGTACCGTTACAAGGCAATGGCACACTAGCACGTGGCCTCAAAACATACAACACAATAGTCTGCCAAATACAACAGAAAAAAAATAATAAAACAGTGGGCTTTCGTAATAATAAATAAATACTGAGAAATAAATCTCTCCGCACAATGGTTCTTGTAAAGCAAAACGGCCCTCTGGTCCCTGCGCTAATCACGCACGCCTCAAAGCTGCGTGCGTCCGCTCTGGACAACCGCTACTTGAAGAAGACCCTTTCTCCCTCATCACACGCAACCCCACGCGAGAACAAAGGCTCGCCCAAAATTGTGGCAATTTTCGGGAGCCAAATAAAATTATAAATGCACGTCCAGACACCTAAGAACACACAGTATTCGACTTACTGCCTTTTAAACTTATATAAAACACAGTTTCTAAAACCCTTTCTTATGATACATCAATAACAAAATAATTAAATACAAAACTATGACAATGGCAGGAAAATAAAGGGGGGCAGGGGTATTTGCCGCTCCAACGTCACTCCAATGCCCGGGAAAAACCCGAGACTGGAGCGCCCCTCTCCACTGGACTAGGCGTCAGCCAGACACTATTGAGTACTTAAGTCAAAACTTCACTTATTATCAAATAAAACCAAAACCAAAATAATCACAACAAAAAGTTACCTAGATAAGTTACAAAGCTCTTTAAGACGAATCGTTAGACACATATTAAGGCTAGTCTACGATTAAATTTAATTAACATGAAACTTAGGTCAAGAACTCAATGCACCTTAAATTTACTTAGATATGATAAATGCACACACTGGGACTTATGTAACATCATATTACTGTACCTGGACGCGACCCTGACCATATTAATTACAATAGGAAACAATATATTCATACAAAACCTTGGCCCACCGGTACAATTATTAATGTTATAACTATTTATTTCTTAATGTATTAAATCTTGTATTGTTTGCTTCTGCACGAGCTTATCATGATGGCGCAGCATCATAGTTCATGGCCGTTGGTTGGTAATACTACATAAAAGTAATTGCTGGAGATGGTAACATCACTTCAAGCAGGAATAAACTAACTGGTCAGATCTCAACTGACACTGATTGCCTGCCCAGACACTGACAAACTGGGACACAAACAAGAACATCACTGTAATAATAGGCCGGGCTTACACTTGCTTCACCGGGCGACCACGATGCACTCGGGAAACCTAACACTATGTTCATATTCAGTAGCCGCAAAGCACATGGTTTGGTAATATACACGGGCCAGCTGGTAGTTAATCCCAACCACAGGAAATAAACAAGCAAATTTTCATTCACAAAATTTATTTAACGCCAATTATTAAAAGGAGAACAAAAAAAAAACTAATTATGAAGGGATCCTGATGGCAAAATACCTTACACTTCAGTCGTGTGGTAAAGACAAGCGAGTTCCATTTTATTTAGTATTTTGTGTAGGTTACGAATATGCTAACCCGGAAATCTAAATCGGTAGCTTCCATACAGTTTTTAAAGAAAAAGTAAACATTCATAGTAAACTGTTACTGCCTATTTTCCAAAAAATAGTGTTGAGAATGCGAAAATCGAGTTGACATCCTCACTGAAAAACCTAGGACTCATTTTGAACAGCACTTTAAATTGGTCTCTCCATGTGGCTAGCATATGAAAGAAGGCGCTGGCCTCCCTTCACTTGCTAAAACGCCTAAAAAACAACTCATCTTGCACATTAAAGAATACCATGTCCAGGCACTAATTTTTACGTTGTTTGACTAGTGTGACATATTTAACAGCGACCTCACTGACGAACAAGCCATTAGATTGCAGAAAATTCAAAATACATTTGTACGTTATATTTTTAACCTTGAAATACGTAATTATATTTCACAATTTCATAAAAATTTGTCCTAGCAACAACTGGAAAACAGTGTTAATTACATTGTCTCCTTCTCTTAAGAAAGGTTTTACATTCTAAATCTCCTTCCTATTTAACAACTAAATTTGAAATACTTTCCCGTCATAAAATTGGTATGTACCCGCTCTAAAGCCACTCTGTCTCTGCTCACACCTAAGCATCGTACTAATGCTTATTCTTAATCTTTTACAGTTTATGCAGCACGCGACTGGAATGCACTGGAGGAACATCTAAAACAAATGTTGTCTCAACCAACATTTAAAAGAGCTTTTTTAAAAAGTATGAATGCTGATTTTGATAGCACAGAATGAACAGTGGATGATCTCACTTTCATTAATTTAGTGTGAATGTGTGCATGATTGAATTGTGAACAACTTCTGTAATGTTCTCTTTACCTTTTTTTCTCATCTGTGTTTTGCAATGTATTTTACGTTTTGTAATTTTTAGATACTGTTCTTTGCTTATTGAATAATGTACTTTCTTTGATGGTATTAAAAAGTTGACACTGTGATTAAGTGGTAGACAAGGCAATATCGCAGTAACTTCGCCACATGAAAAAGTAAGTCTAAATTAATTAATTAATTTAATTACATCTCACTCGTCTATACCGTACGACTAAAGGCATTTAAGTGAGAATAGGGCTATAGCTGATAGATCGGGCCCTGCAGACAATCCCTGTCAGTTTTGGTAACACGAGTTGTCACTTATCATCCTCTCATAACAGCTTGTTGCAGTACAGATCTCCCAGGTCGTTGCAAAATGCGAACAAATCACAAGCGAGTCGGTAGACAAGTTCCGCAGAGTTTAGTTTGGGTTGTTGACATAGAAATAGTCAGCAGCAGCTGGAATCCCTCCGCTACTACGAAACACTACCATTTCCCGTTGCTCAGTCTCGAAATTACAACCTTTTCTCCAAAACAGGTGACTTAGAAAGGCTTGAAACGGAAAAACTTGAAAATAATGGTCTGAATTTAAGTTTTATTGAACGTCGCATTTCGTGAATGTACCTTTTCTTACGCCACACAACTGCTTGCTTTCAGTAACCACTCTTACGAGGAAACGTCTCCTTAACAAAAACTGAAGCTGGTTACTACATAGAATTTAAGAAAGTCCGAGAAACCACATCGGTACAATCATTACATTAAATTGTTTGGGGGGTTAAAAACCGCCCTGCACCCTATGGCCTCGTACGCGAGAAAGAAAAATTTAGTAGAATAGAATTTTTTATCCGAAAGCAATTTAACACATTATTAAAAATAGAGAGTTCCGGCCACGGGTGCCTCTCGCGCACGTTACATTTTTACGCTTACTTACATTTCTATAGTATTTTGGGCCGCAGCCCCACGGACGTCCGTCTTCTTCGGAGTCGCGACTTTTTCTCTCACCCGAAGATGGAGGCAGGCTTGCAGGAAAAAATATCAAGGTCACGGTGCACCTCGCCGCGATTGGCTGGCTCCGAGGACGTGACACGGGTACTTCCCCTGTCTGTGTGCTACACCCAACACGACTAACAAAAAAAGGGCCACAAAACATTACTCTATATGGGCATAAAAACTGGCACGGAGTATAACAAGGACAAAGTTGTGCCTCCTCCACCTTGCCCTCTGGCCATAGCTATTATCATTATACCCTAACTTGAAATTAAATAATTATACAATAAAATACCACAAACTTTTCTCCATAAGAACAGTTACCTTCAGCTGTTATTGTTAAATAAAAATACAAAAAATGTAATTTAAAGCAAAAGAAAATAATATATAAGTGGAACCCTGCAATGTTACAAGCTCCGCATTCACTCTAGGTACTGGGGATAGAAGCAACATATCTCCACAAGTAGATGTCCTGTTTTGGTCGGGTAAAAAATTAAAATTATTTAATTTTAATTACTGTTTTAACAGGATTATAATTATTACAGAAATGTTCAAATTGCAACATGCTATAGAGCATAGTAAGGCACAAGTTTAAACCACTGTTTTATGTGTTATTAATGCTGCATTACTCTACTACAATTAACTAAATTACTTAAAGAAAAGGCTTATTTTCCAGAATATTTTCTTGAAAAAGTTAAAAGATTTATTTATATATATATATATATATATATATGTCAAATATCTTAGTTATATGACTAAGACACCTACTTCCGAAAATTTATTTACTTTAACTTCATTCGTTCTCTCAATAATGATCAATAACGGTACACATGTTTCTCACTCTTTAGCATACCAATCCGAGCACCCTTAAGAACCTAGAAGGACAAATAGCTTGATGGATACAACATCTTCAAGAATACAACTTTGATATCCAACACCATGCCGGTCGTTCCCATAATAATGCAGATGCATTATCCGGCAAGCCTTGTGACCCCAATTGTCGTCGCCATTGTGAACGGCAAGATGTGAAAAGCGGAGGAGTGCGGTATGTTAGAACAACAAGGCTTCAGCCATCAACGGCCGATTGGAAGTGCTCCTGGACTGACGACAAGATAAGAGAAGAACAAAGAAATGACCCAGACTTGTGCCCAATACTGGATTGGAAAGAGCAGGACCACCGGCCAGAATGGCAGGATCTATCTGAGAAGAGTGCTACAACTAAGGCATATTGGGCACAGTGGAATTCACTTGTTCTGAAGAATGGTGTCCTCTACTGGAACTGGCAGAGTGTAGATGGCAGACATGAACACCTACAGTTGGTCCTCCCAGAGAACAAGGTCCCAGAGGTATTGAAGGAACTCCATAATTCAGTGTCAGGCGGTCATTTCGGCATTAATAAGACACTCAACAAGGTTCGAGAGAGGTTTTACTGGCTTCATTATTGTGGAGACGTCAACAGATGGTACTGAATGTGTGACAACAGTACCGCAAAGAAAGGTCCGAGGGTCAGAGGCAGAGGTCGGCTCCAGAAGTATAATGTCGATGCCCCATTCGAGAGAATGGCGGTCGACACCTTGGGTCCCTTGCCAGTAACCGAGGGAAACAATCGGTACTTGTTAGTTGTGCAGGACTACTTCACCAAATGGCCAGAGGTTCTTCCCATACCAAATCAAGAAGCCAGCACGGTGGCTGATGCACTGGTCGAACATGTGTTCTCAAGGTTTGGGATACCACTGGAACTTCACTCGGACCAAGGGCGGAATTTCGAAGCGAACCTGTTCCAAGAAGTGATGAAGATAATGGGTATAAAGAAGGCCCCAACCATTCCGCTACATTCACAGTCTGATGAATGGTTGAACGCCTAAATCGTACCCTTGAGCAGTACCTATCCATCTTTGTATCCGATAACCAAAAGTATTGGGACTCCAAAGTACCGCTGTTTCTGCTAGCATACCGTTCTGCTGTTCATGAAGCAACTAAGGTCACACCTTCAAGGATGCTGTTTGGAAGAGAGCTCCGTCTCCCGAGCGACCTGGTGTTCGGACGACCGGTGGAGGAAGACCAGATTGCATCCCCAGTGTATGCCAGCGAGTTACGTTGCAAGTTGGTTCACACTCACAACTTTGCCCAGCGACACCTTGGGATCAACACCGACAGGATGAAGACTAGTTACAATATGAATGCACCAGATGAAACACTCCAAGGACAACTGGTGTGGTTGTACTGGTTGTACAACCCTCAGAGAAAGAAGGGGTATTGTCCCAAGCTATAGAAGAAAAGGGAAGGCCCTTATGAAATACAGTAGAATCCCATCATAGCGAACACGGTAATAGCGAAAACTGGTTATAGCAAAGTCTTCTTGAGGAATCATCAAAAAATCGCAAAAAAATTCGATGAAAAATGTGAATTTTTAGAGTAGAAACATGTATGGGGATGGCGAGTTATGTGAAGCAGGCTTTGCAGCCAGATTCGTGAACATATGAAGCAGGCTTGTGGTGATGTACGTGACCTTGTGAAGTGAGTCAGTCGGATGTATAGATTACCTCCACCCCTAGCGCCATCAATCCTCCTTCCGCTCCCAAGCCAGCCCGCTGCCGCTGGGAATGTTACGGGAGTCATAGTCATGTTTCTGCCTGGACATCTCGCTTCCCTCCTCAAAGTGCGCATTGGTCTAAAAATAGAATTGCGCCCTTTATTTCCCCCACCCCTTTTCAACCGTGTGTAGTTTAACATACAGCTTGCTTCTTTTGATTTTATTTACTGATTACGATGTTGGATTTTGATATACGTACAAGCGAGCCCCGCAACTGCGACAGTATTCTCAAGCCCCGCCAAAAAAAAATATATATATACGGTATATGATAAATAGATAAATTAGAATACTGTTCAGTAATTTGGAACTCTATTACAGCAACAGATTCTAAGAGAATAGAAAAGTTACAATGCAATGTATTTAAAACTATATTTAACAGGTTCCCAGATAATAATTCTAACTTTGACTACAATAGTGAGCTAAAAGAGTTCAAAACTCACACTTTAGAAACAAGACGTTCTATATATGATGCTTTATTTCTAATCAATTCATTTCTTTCATATCACTCATGTTCTGCCATTAGTAAATATATCTGTCTCAGAGTTCCAAATTACAACCATAGAAGTAGTGGTACTTTTGGTACAACTAATAAAGAAATGGACCTAGTTAAACAATGTGTTCTAATGTATAATAAACCATTTAGTGAGTTTGATCCCTTCATTGGAAGGAAAATCACATTCCAAAATTTAGCAAGACATTATAAAAGTTGAATCTGTTTTTCTTTACAAACAGTTACACTCGACCTAGGTTGGTTATAGATAATTATCGGGCTACATTGCCCCCTCTCTTTGTTAATGTCTTTCCTTGTCCTGTTTTTTTTTATGAGTGTTAGTATTGTCGGTCTGTGTGTTTGTGTTACTGTTCCTTGTGTAATAATCCCATTTTTGTATGTCGTTTGAAATGTTTTGTGTTTTTTGTATGTCATTTGTAATGTTATATGTTTTTGTATGTGTCACTCTGTTATTGGCCTCGGCTGTTGAGTGGCACAAAAAATCGGTATAATAATAAAAATCGGTATAATAATAAATAATAATAATATATATATATATTAAATAATTAGGGGCTTCCGCTCAGCTTGGAGGACAACACAGCTATTTGGAACAAAAACTGTTCGTTCTGACTGAATAACGGTGGACATATGCTGTTTCTTCACTAAGAGTAGTTGCAGCCGGCTGTGCTATACCTGTCACACACACACCACGCATACAGAAGAAATGCCTCTGGGAGATACAATAGCGCTGTCTCTTTCTCTCACACACGCACCCACACAACTACTCGTGCTTATCTCTGCTTAGCTTGCTACAGCTCATATTTTACTACGTAGACATGCAGCTTTTTGAGATAAGCAGCAAGGACAGCGGATGAGAGGACACATTAGCGTTATCGTCTCCTGCGCCATTGTCAGTACATTTGCTGTTCTGATTCACCTTCATGCTCACACAGTCGGCCGTACATGTTTTTATCTTTTGGTTTAATGGCAATTTCAACATTTACTGTACACTAATTATAAATAATTCAACACACTAAACGTCCCATAAACTTGAGTGAGAAGCAATAAATCCTTACGGGCTGACCTTTGTATTGTTGAAGTATCTTGCACACCGTCAGAAAGAGCGTGGGAATAAGAGTATGACAGCTGAAGGAAAAGAAAGAAAAAAAGAAAAAAAAAAAAAAAAAACGGGTGGTGGGCCGCGTGTGAAAACGAGCATGTCTATCCTTAGCACTGCTTTTCAACAAACTGTCTATCTAGATTTGGAAGCGCTCATGTAGGTCAGAAACGTTTTCTGTCGGCACACTGCCCGAATAAAATCACAAACTTGTGACCTTGCTCAAAGTCAATGTGTACACGTGCGCGCACTTCTGTTACTACTAATTGGCTTCGAACTTAACTTCGTGCCACCGCTAAACACAGTTCACAACTAGAGCGCAAAAATTAAGCAACTACCAATGTTGGCATCACTTATTTTTGCTGGCAAATAACACTATCATTACCTGCCCAACAGACAAATGAACAATTACATTCACCCGTCCAAGCTGATTTTTATACGTCTCGGGCAAGCGCACATGATTCGACGTGTGCCACAGTGTGAAAGGGCACACAGAACATGCCAAAATAAATAAATAAATTGCTACACTCGGTAAACTGATTACATTGGTCAGCAGTGGCAGGCTGTGTAACCATGTTGACTGCCAGCGTGTGCACTCTTGCGCGACACTGTTGAGGCGGTGTGGTGATTTGATAGCCATACTTACATGACACGGTGGAGTTTTTGGCCCGTTTGGACTTAACAAATAGTTGCACTCATACTTGTTGGGTATCACTGTAAGCAGCGCATACTTACCTGTTAAAATAAATGTATATTTCCTTAAAATAACATACTACTTTGTAATTAAATAAGATTAAAGACAGTTTTAATGCAATTTTTGGGTTTAGGGGTCAGAATCGGCCAAATTTGGCTATAGCAAAGACATGACTATAGCGACGTTCAAACCCTGAACCGTGACATTTCCCTATAACGAGACTCTACTGCAGTGAAGAAAATCAATGACGTGGTAATTCGGATTGTTCGTCGAGGATCTCGGGCGAGAGGACTTAAAGTTGTACAAATCGACAGATTGCCCTCTACGATGGACCTGAGGCTGCTGTGTCTGTGCGGGATGAACAGACTTAAGAGTTAGTGGACCGTAGGTTTTTTTACGTTTGAGGCACGGAAATGGGGAAGGCGATAAGTCTAATATAAACAGTGCGTCAAACACCTCGTCACCTCTAGGCTCAGAGTTCTAAACTAGCGTGCAGTGTTTACGTAGTAACTGTTTTTCAACGTGACTTCAAGCGATGACCCTATAATTTTATTTGTGGAAAGTATGTGGTAAAGTCGAATGCAGGTTTCTATGATTTTGTTTTACGATTGCAGTCGGTATTTTCTTGGCTACAGCAATGTAAAAAGTCATTTTTAACACTTTTGAGGAGCTTAATTATCGGACTGCATTTTTAAAACCACAGAGCCTTAATTTGAAGTGTGTTTTCTTTCATAGATAAACGCATTACACACATTTTTAGTAACTATATATGAAAAACTACTTTCCGTAGCACGCTACATCACGTCTCGCACCAGGTCCACTCCTCTTAAGGAGGGGCAGTGTTACATGCCATGTATCTGGAGGCAGAGTGGTCGGAAGCTGTGTCACAACACCTTATTGTGACGTGCACTGGCACGTAGCACTTACTTGGCCTCTTATCATACAGTAATTTCAATTTTTTTTTTGTCTTAATATTTTTTTTTTCTCTTTGTTGCTGTAACAAATTAAGTAGGTCAACTTAACTAGGTATAAGGATGTATACAGCAGGATCCAACATATTAATTGGGGAGGCGAGTAGAGAAATTTACATTAAAAATTTGATTTAAAATTTAACTTTAAAGCAAGAGAAAAGTATTAAATTTTACGTGTCAATTTTATCAGATTCATATTGTGTTTGGACTCATTTTAAAGCTAATTCAATTTCTAGTAACTTTTCTAAGTAAACTTTTCTGATATTTTGCCTTCTTTGGATTTTTTAAATTTCAAGTAGCCTCTTAGCTTGCTTCTCCTGGAATGGGATTTATGTGGCAGGCTAGTCGTAGTTCTCTTGCTTGGAAGCACGTACAGAGAAGTGCTGGCTTTTAAAATTTCAAACAAGCTCTGAGCTAGCCTGTGCTTGGATGGCTTTATCTGGCAGGCAGGTCAGAGTTCACTCGCTTGGAGGCACGTACAGGGACGTGCTGGAATGCGATGAGCTCTGCCGGGCGTTTCTCGATCAACGTGGGTGGTAGTGTCAGGCGCAAAACTCCGTGAAGGTGGTGATCCGCGGCAGATTGATGACGCTGCACATCCCCAATTAATAAACTAATGAATGTTCAGCTGGTATTATGGAATAAAATGCTTTGTAAATTTATCAGTATCTATGTTACGTACAATTTTTAGGTTATAAACGTCAATTAACCAGCTTTTTAGGCAAGTTGGATCCTGATGTATCCCTCCGCCGCTCGGCCGAGCAAGTCCGGGTGTCCGCCCAGGAAAGTTAGTTGTGATCCATCGGAGCTCGTGGACAGTCACCGGGAGATGGCCGGTTGAGTGTTTTTATTAGTTGGGGCATGATGGCGGCAGGAAGAGGACGTGTTAGACGTGGTAGAGGGGCTGTGAAGCCTAGAGGACGGATTCGTTAGAAGAGATCTGTCTTTTTGTTTGTCTCTCCTTTTTTGGCATACTGCCTTTTCATTTCATAGTAATGTAACCAGAAGTAGGTATTGGTAACCGCATAGTCAGAACTAAGGTAGATAAAGTGCCGGACCAAGTACTACTACGGAGGGAAGCGGCAAGTCGTAATACGTAGATAGAAAAGTCACCTCAACTGACTCTGGGCGAGCACTCGCTTTATGAATTGCCTTTGTCCGTTAAAGTGCATCACAAGAAAGATTAAATTTTAAAAAAATGCCGATATAATTTTTCTTCTTATTATTTTTTTATCCGTTTCGGACTAACCTCACTGTTATCCGGGCATCAACATAATAGACACCGCCTCTGCATCAGCTCGCTGTGTTTTGCCATTTTTCTGCCTGCTAACTACTTGCAATAGCAACGGAGGAGAGTTACGTCCATGAATCAACAACAACTACATCGGCGACGTAGACGGAGCCCCGTCACCTTTTATCGCCGCAAACAGGGACATCGTAACATCATAACCTCCATATACATATACAAACAACATCGACATACGTAGAAGCAGGACCCGTCACATTCTGCCACCGCGAACAGGGACATCGTAACTTCCAACATCTATACAAACAAATAACAACAACGTAGAAGAAGAAGACCCGTCACATTCTGTCGCAGCGAACAGGGACATCGGCGACATACTTCCAACATCTAGATAACAACAACACGGCGACGTAGGAGACCCATTACATTATGGACTAGCCCATGACTCACAAGCCAGACGGCTGTGTGGTGATAGTCATGCCAATCTACGTCAGAGACCTGTTTCAACTGCGCTTTAACCCTACGAGGCCGGCCCACAAGGCTAAAGTCACGCCTGAAGCATGATGTAATATCTATTGTTAGACCCCTGTAATTCTGCGAATCCCTGGAGTATCGCCCAAGTATATAAGCGCTGAATCAACAGATTTGGGAGAGTTAACTATTAATCTTGCTAGAAGAAGGTGCTATGCTTGTGGAGAGAGACTGGTGAAGACAACTTGGTGACGTTAGAGTACTGTGAGGCTGCAGACACATACCTTTGGTGTATTGGGCGGAACAAGAGGACAGCTGCTGCTGGTCGACGGACAACAAGGAGGTACGCGACGGGAGTCGAACCGAAGACCTTAAGAGTGAAAACAGACAGTGGTGCACGTAGGGT
The DNA here is from genome assembly GCA_003012365.1 of Medauroidea extradentata. Classification (NCBI taxonomy): domain Eukaryota; kingdom Metazoa; phylum Arthropoda; class Insecta; order Phasmatodea; family Phasmatidae; genus Medauroidea; species Medauroidea extradentata. Next base: position 34,621 of record PNEQ01000920.1, read on the forward strand.
GGTGTGCAGCACATGGTGAGCCATCACCACTTCAGACTGTTTAACTTGTACATTTTCACTATTTGAAAGACTGTTGATTGGATATATGACTGAAATTTTATTGTGATTTGTAATCTTTAATTAATAGATGGTAGACATTTTTTGTGCTTTAATTGTCAAAGTTAATTAACATTTCTGCGGCATACTAGTAATTGTGAGCATAATACCGGTGTTGTGACAGTTATAGTTGATTGCTACTTTGTGTATTTTTGTAAGCTATGTGAGCTAGTAAATCAATACCTTAATTCAACTCTTATATTTCTAATTATAAGACCTCTATCCCAAAGAGCACAGAGAATTGCCCACATGTAAATTTTGCTTCAATTTGTAACAATATGTTTGCACAACCACAACAGAACATTGCAAAGAATATTACAATAAAAAACGAAATACAAATACCCTAACAAGAAAAAAAAGCAGAAAAAAAAAAAGAAATAAAACTTTGTGAAGAAAACATCACAAAATAACAATAAAATAAGTCAATGAGACCATAATGATAAAATAATGCAAGGAAAATAAAAACTAAAAACTTATGTAAAATGTGCTCTTGCCTCCACAGCAATAAAATAACACCAACATCGGGATAAAATTACACAAAGAAAATTGTATTATAAAGTGATGATAAACATATTCCCGTGAAGGCAGAAATAAAATAATGAAAAATGAAGGCATTAAATTTCATTAAAAATGAGGTTGCGACTCCACAGCGATATGTACAACTAGCTCATTACTGCTCGCTAAAATTATGTGGCACTCAACATTTACATTACTTATGGCGAGACATATACTTCAGTGATAATTTTACTTCAAAATGTCAACATGTCACATATTTATGAACATCGCTCTATTATGAAGCAGGTACTGAGTACTACACAATAACACATTCTAACAGAGCCATGAAACACTATCTCCATCCTAGTTTCCGTACATCAAGTAGGACTACAACGAGGATGTAGGTGCATGTGACATGTACATTGGGTACCTAGACGCTCGTACAGTGGTCAGGTCATGGAGAAAGTAAACATGGTACACATAGCTGTGCACGCTGTGCTCTAATTATTGATATTATTTTATAATCAACTACCTTTTACAATAAAGAACATTAATAATTTAAAATGTTTAGATTAGCATTACTTGAGTTTTTGCTTGAGCAATGGTATTACATTGTTCAAGAATATTTTGTCTCAATATTTTAGAAATAAAGTTTGGATAACATATCTTACACTATTGATTTTTACATTTTTGCTAATTGTATAGCTTATTTCTAGCTATGAGTAGGTGTTAAGTATTGTATATACAGTAGGTACGGTAATTTTTCCCTCCACTTTGTAAAGTTGTTAATATACTATTGTTTTAGTCTAGAAATATATGTATTTGTTTAGTTTTATATAGTCTTAAAAACTGCTCTTGAACTTTTAAACATGTTCAATATCAAAATGTAAATTATGATCTGGTGGATGAAAATAAAATAAAACACATTCGGAGCTCGTCTTGACGTTAGAACATAATCCAGTGAACATTTATAAAAGCATTATCAACATATTCAATAGATCAATATTCGCTACACTAAAAAAATGCAAAACTATATTTTGAGATCTTGTTTCACATTTCTGTAATTGGCTACGTAATCCACTTCATATTTTATGTAATTGATGTGTAAATGAACTTGTGATCTTGTTATCCTTTTTGTGAATATGTTTTTATGTGTTTATTTTTTATTATTTTTTTGTATGAGTACATTACATATGTTTTCTAATTTGTAATTAAATTATATACGTAAAATGACAAATTCTATAGCAAAATTGTGTATTGTTCGAAGAATGATCAATAAATACAATACAATACAATACAACTTATGTTTGAACAGCCACATTTCACAGGCAATTACATCACGTACACAAGTAATTATTTATACATCCTTAAGAACATTCGAATAATTTATATATCTTTAATAACATGCACATATATAATTATGTTTTAAGTTATTTTACATTTCTGGTCACATTCAAGTCCTAGAAGCGAGGACACAGAACGTGCGTCACGCCTCCTCCTAGCCAAGCCACTAAACCACCCAAGTCTTCTCTACGACAACCCGCCTGAGACATTCAGCGGTGACAGGATCCTTTCACGACATAATATTAAAGAGAAAGGTGTAATGTACAAACCTGCTATGCCTTCTGATTCTTTGCCAACATTTTCATAGTTAGAAAAATAAAAAAAACACCACTTTCACAAATTTCCACAGCATAAAAATAAACTTGAGAGACACATGGAGGGACAGAAATGTGTACACAGATGTAAGGATACTATTCGTAAGCAGATATAATGTGTGCACAGTGAGCAGTTTCCAAATAATTGTACAATGACACACCAATCAGCTGCACGGGCAGGCAGCTACCTCAAGATCTACACCTTAACCATTTTTTGTTGCAGCTTATTCACACAAATTTCCTTTCTACAATAAATATTGAAAAATAAAAAAAAAAAATACACAAGACTGTAATATTATAATTTAAAACATGTTATTTTTAATGTAGAGACTAAATTTAAATAAATATTTTAAAAAATAAAAATGTTAATGCAATTTTTGAGTCTTCGGGAGATGAAAGTTGCAGGGAAAAGATTTTGCGAAGCCACTCTCAAGCCTAGTGAGGATTCATCAAATCACCATTCTACACAACCTATTAACTTTATAGTCAGCAAAAAAAGGTTTAAGTGCACAAATGCCAAGCTTTAAAGCATATTCCTATTTAAAATTGTTACACATTTACAGTCAGTTTATTTAAAGTGGTAGTTGGAAAGGTATCAACAAAGATGGTTGTACACACATATTTAAATTACAGCATTATATTAATAAAATGCAGATACATGATTACCAAAGTTTGGTCCTCATCGCTTACTTGAATGGTTATCAAATTTTAAGCAAAATGTTGTCACAAGTCTACATAATAGAAAGATACCTCGACAAGAAAAATAACCTTAACAGCTGCCTGCACTAACCCAAACCTATGCGTAGGTGGGTGTCATTTAACTGTCATGTAAACCTACAAACACTTTAAAATTTAAGTACATTAACTTTAAATCAATTTTGTTTTGCAAACCGGTGACACAACTGCATGTTGAAAGTGAGAGGTTTGACAGCCTGTCCCAGCAACCCACTCAGAGGCTTCACAACAGGTAAGGAAGCCTGAGAAGTTGGCGTGGGTGTGGACGTCCTTGACTGAGACTGTGTTGGAGGAAGAGAGAAGTTCGAGGGTCCTTTGTAGTCTGGAATATTAATAACACTCACCTGCATGTTGAAAGTGCGAGGTTTGACAGCCTGTCCCAGCAACCCACTCAGAGGCTTCACAACAGGTAAGGAAGCCTGAGAAGTTGGCGTGGGTGTGTACGTCCTTGACTGAGACTGTGTTGGAGGAAGAGAGAAGTTCGAGGGTCCTTTGTAGTCTGGAATATTAATAACACTCACCTGCATGTTGAAAGTGCGAGGTTTGGCAGCCTGTCCCAGCAACCCACTCAGAGGCTTCACAACAGGTAAGGAAGCCTGAGAAGTTGGCGTGGGTGTGGACGTCCTTGACTGAGACTGTGT
>PNEQ01000922.1:0-29822 GCA_003012365.1 Medauroidea extradentata
TGTAGCAGGCGGGGGTGAAGGACAATGCATGTTGCAGGACGGATGTGGAAGGGGATGGGGGTTTGAAGAGTTCGACCATTGTCCGCTAGGAGCCAGCACAAGGTGATGCCCTAGCGACGGTGGCGATTGCGGTGGTGGATTATCCAAGTTCACCAACACCGTATTAGAAAATTTAACCTAGGCTCGCGACTTCTACCCAAAGGTATAACAGTATTCACAGAATTGTGCCCTCCCCAAATGTCCATTCTAGTTGCGCCTATGACTCAAGAAGACAGAAACTTCTCCTTTATTGGCTGTTGACTGAACGCGCTTTATGACATGTCAAATAAGCATAGAGCCCTAGTCCTAGCTTGTGTCTAAAAGAAAATGCAAAATTTTTCAGGTCCCTTCTTTTCTGTGACAGTTCGCATGAAAACTGATATGTAGGGAACCATATTTTTCGCGAGAAGAATTTTGCCTCACTTTGTTTCAGTGCCGTACGTGCACATATGCGGTTCTACTTCATGGTTATTGGCAGCGTGTCTTTGTGAATTGACGTCTCTCATTCGTCTGAGCCAATTACAATAAAGTTCCTGCAACAACACACGTCTGTGATTTGCCAGTAGAAACCCTTGGATCGTGAGAGTTAAAATATCCAATCACTGACCACGTAGCAGAACTGCAGAAGTGACCGAAACAAAGTGGGGCAAAATTCTTTTCGCGGGAAACAAGGCTCCCTAGTTATATGTTTTTCCTCATTCCAGTCTGCTCTTAATATTTCTCTCTGTCACTATTTATCTTGTCCTTCGCCACTTCCGGCGTCGTACTTTTATCGCGGATTCGTCAACGCCCCTCGTTGACCGCTTCCTCATTTCGTCAGCTGAACACACTAGTCTTTCTCCAGCTTCATAATTTGGGTCACGTTGCGAGGTTCACGCTCTGCCCGCTAGGTGTCTCACGTCTGTACTTTCATCACTATTGGCCGATTATTTACGCTTCTTCACACTTCTCATTCTATGGGATACTTAGACGACATTTTAAATTGTTGTATATTTACATCTTCAGAATGTTAAGCTTTTTATTGCTTCGATTAAAATACTTTTCTACGGACGTAAATTTCGATGTTTCGTGAACAAGTTGGTACGCCTACATGTATGTTTCATTGTCGAAATACAGAGGAATAATACTCAAACGACAATTCTTAGAACTACGCAGTTATGAACAATTCTCGAAGCACGTGACCCGACCTGTGATAATGCAATGGGCAGAGCCACTGACAGGATTTCCAGGCCCCTGTGCAAGTAAATCTTCAGTGCCCCATGCCATCCTAAATTTTACTTTTTTTGCTTTTTTTTTTCAGTGTAAATTGAATATAACATTTGTTTTGCTGCTAAATAACGCAAGGAACAACAAATGTGACATAAATTATACGTGGGGGAAAATATTTTTTCTAGAATTTTTATTTCATAATCTTTCTGTTCTCTGTCCCTGGCCCGGGCCGCTCATGCGCTCTGGCATAGCCGTCTTTAGTATAAGGCCGCGGCCTTAGATCTGGCAACCCTGCCAGGAAGGGTCATTTTAACACTTCTGTTAGCTCTCCATAGGCAATGGCTTTGCGTGATTCGTTATTTTGCCCTACATATCGGCGAATCAGGGGAAGCCACAGCCGTTGGTGAGACAAAAGAAGAGTTAAAATGACCCTTCCTGGCAGAGTTACCAGATCCAAGGCCGCGGTCTTCTACTAAAGACGGCTATGGCTCTGGCTCGTGGGCATTTGCCCCTTTTGCCCCATTTGCCCCTTCCCCCCCCCCCTGTCGCCGGCCCTGGCGAGACAATGGCACAACACATAAGTTTGCTACAGAATTCTGTTACTAAATCTCAATTGAAGTTTATTAATATAATTGAGTAATTTAGAAGATGATCAGTATAGCGTGTGCCGTGACAGTTTGAACACAGCCCCGAGGAATAGTATAATACTTCAGTTGACACAGAGTACGATTTTCTAGCAGATAGAAGGGAGACGAGCGACAGCAACTGTCATCACACTACCTGTCGTGACGTACGCTGGTCGCCATGACAGTCCGTGTTGCAACTGTCTTCATGTTCCACAGCTGTGTGTACTGTTCATTACACGAGCGAGTGCACTTTCTGAAAACATAGTTCACGTCGCAGCACTATAATACATACGCTATAGACACAGACTATTAAGGAATACAGAAATGAAATATCCGGTAGGACGGCAAACTCAGTCACACGTGCCAGCAAAATGGCTTCGCTGGGTAGCAACGTGGCGAAAATGCCTACCACCAATTAGCATAAGGTGGTTGTCTTGCTAGCCTTCAACCAACTTATTATGAAACCTGTGAATTGAAGTGAAGAGATTTTTGGTCAGCTCTTAATAAGAGTTGTGGACCTGGCGCGTGAGCCATGCTGTATCGTGGTACGGTAATAATTTTTCTTGTGTAACTATTAAAAATGTCTCCAATGAGTTTATCTACGAAAATAAGACATATTTCAAACTGTGTCCCTATATGTTTTGAAAAATGCTATCCTCTAATTAAAAACATGATTTTCAAGCTCCTCAAAAGTGCTAAAATGGCTTTTTCACGTTACTGTAGCTGAGAAAATATCTATCTTAATCGTAAAACTAAGCCATAGAAACCTTCATTGGACATTACCAGAAAGTGATGTAGCTAGGCCAAGTTTATAAAATTCTGTGCTTGTTTATCTATTCTTGAGCGCCTATAGCCTGCTGGGTCTCCTAGTTACGTATACGTGACGTCATAGCAAGCAGGGAGGCTGCAAAACGAACACTACAAGTTAGGCAGACAGTTATATGTTACCGTTCTTTATGCATAACAAATAATGACATAATAACAGTCTCGGCGGGTGCGTGGTTATTTACATCAACGATCTCTCGTCGGTCGATTATCCCGTGCACTCGACAGCAACCTTGTTAAAGACAAGCTGTTATGTTCTTGCTTGATTAAACTCTGGGAACTGCAAGTGATGAAAACTATCCCAGTCATACTCTAAAAACACTTGGTATATTTCTTTTATGTTTTATTTAGGCTGGCAAGATTAGGGCCACGCAGGCCCTCTCTTACATCTAACCAGTATTAATTCACCTAAAACATAATACAACACTTTGGAATAGATTTCAAAACACAGTACTTTAAAACATCTTACACAATCTAATAGGTATATGACTAAACTATTAAAATTTTGAAATTTACAAAATAATATAAATGAACGTAATGTACCTTATACATGCTATCACTAATCTAGTAAAATTACCTTCATTACAATTTAGTATTACATATCTAACATAAAAATGGTTACAATACATTTCAACTGATCCATCTGTATCGTTTTCAACAATATTATGTTAAACAAAAGATTTGTTTAAATGCTTCGACGCACAAAGTAAAATATTTTATATAGTAATCCAGTTTATTGCGAAACAACCACGTGAACTTTGACTTAACCAAATATACTGTTAGTTGGCTGATTTTGTTCAATGAACTAAAGGGTTCAGACCTGTTAGAACAATAAAACGAATTTTTGGCGTATTCCATAGATTTATCGGCCACCTAAAAATCTGTTGTATGAAGTACATATTTGTTTTGATGTATACAACCGTACAGATGGTTGACTACAGTAAACCTTTTCCTCTGTGCAGTGGTTACAAAAATACTGTGTTACTATCAAGGTAGTTCAACAGAAATTTGTATGATCAAGTTAATCGTATTCACAACACAAGTTTTACGTTAAAAAAACTTGTTTTTTTTGCTACAGAGAAACTGATTTTATTTTATGAGAACGTTTTAAATGCGTCTTTGCTGCAGGGCAAGATTTCTTTACAGTAAGCTAAATATATTCAAAGGAAAATATTTTTTTTGTAAGGAAAATTTATTTATTTATTTATTTTTAAATTTGCAGCTAATGTTATTTATAGGGTCCCCTGTTTTTGGCGAAAAGAATTTTGCTCCACTTTGTTTCAGAGCCTTAAGTGCACTTCTGTAGTTCTGATTCGTGGCCAGTGACTGGATATTTGAACTGTCACGAGCCTTGGTGTTCTACCGGCAAATAACAGACGTGTGTTGTTGCAGGAACGTTATTGTAATTGGCTCAGTCAAATGAGATACGGCTCTTCATATAGACACGCTTCCAATAACCATGAAGCAAAACTGCAGATGTGCACGCAATGCACTGAAACAAACTGGGGCAAAATTCTTTTTGCGGAAAACAGAGGACACTAGTTATTTACTATTACGAAAATACACAGTGGAGTTATTTATCTGACGAAGACACGAATAAATGAAAGTAGTTCCATTACTTTACGTGTTACGTAGAAGGCAATGTGTAAAGCCACAAGTTTATGGCGAAAATATTACTGTACCATTTGGTTTCAATGTTTTATGTGCGTGTCTGTAGCTCTGGTTCATGGTCAATGATAGTATGTTTTAACATTCACTTGTCTTGGGTTTCTACTGGAAAGTCACCGACGTATGGTATGGTGTTGTAGTATTCTTATTCTGATTGGTACAGACGTGTCTGAACAAAGGCAAGCTGCCAATAACCATGAAGCACAGCTACCGATGTGAACGTTAGGAATTGAAACAAAATGACGCAAAAAACCTTTCCACCATATACTCGTGTCTTTGGTAATGTGAAAATAAATACAACCCTAATTACATATTTTTACATGCACTAAAAAGGAAATATTTGTATTTTTAGGAGAAAGCAACACCAGTTAAATAATTTATTAGTCCTATGATGTACCATGGTTGGCGATATGAATGAACAGTTGATGTGGAAAAGTTGACTTGTGCGAGATGGCAAGGAACTCATTGTAACTTGAGTTGTGTTCCAGCCTGGTGTTGTGAGTAAAGAGTCGTTGAGGAGTGCTCATTACTCAATTGTTATCCCCACCGTGCCTTGCAAGAATACTCATGGCTAGGGCTGGGAATATATCGCGAGTTCAACGACAAACATGCTAGAATCAACTATCCTACGTATACTCAAGCCCCGACTATTAGTCAACTAGCTGCTACTCAGTGGAACAGAAGACGATGAACGAATAGACAGGGCTTGAATACGCATAGTGTAGTGGCGAATTTAAGGGGGGGGGGCGGCTACCGGAGTGAAGCGCCCCCCCCCCCTAAATCGTGTTCAACACTATGCAGCCAAAGTATGTCCTGTCGCCTCAAGGAAACTGGAGTTTTGTTCTGTAATGATACAAGGACATTTAATGTGTCCTACTTGTATGTTCTGTAACAGTAAACAACCACACTTTTTATATGGCTGGTAGTTTTTACAATCCATAAAGTCACGTAAGCCTCACCCGAAATACGTTTCTTAATCCGCCACTGGCATAGGACATTGGATTCTAGTATACAGCTCATTGAACTCGCGAATATTTCCTAGCCCTACTCATGGAGCATCAGGTCCGGTAACAACTAAGAATGTCGCATTTAGATCAATATTGATTTACATAATAGATAGAGACACTGGAAAATCGCGGGAATAGTTGACTGTTTGCTAGACTCCAACATCCTGTATATAACACTGAATGTATTGTATCAACATTGGCTATGGTTTATTTGTAGCATTGTTTCTCTGTACAACAGGCCCAGTTAGAACTGTAGAGCTTGGACATACAGCGTGTGTGATTTGTTCCAAAACTGTTCACACGTGCCACGGTTAATATAATACAGTTTATTGGAGACTATTTTAAACATGTTCGGGATTTTCCAGTGTCTCTAATAATAGACAGAGTTCGTAAATTATCGCGAAAATATTTGGTGACAAAATTAATCTACGGAACATTTGAGCATGATCCGCGTCGTTTAGCTGGTGTTTATTTAACATGGCACAAATTATAGCTTCTGATTGTTTGTGAAAAGAATTCTGCACCACGTTGTTTCAATGCTTTATGTACTCATCGAAAGCTGTTCTTCATGGTTATTGGCAGTGTATCTTTGTTCAGATACGTCTCCCATTTGACTGCACCATTCAGAATAAGGCTATTGTGACATACGTCTGTGATTGGCCAGTTCAACCCTAAGACATGTGATTAGCTAGGTTTCAATGTACGTTAAGCTTATGGAAAAAAAAAGACTGGTTTTCGCTTGTATCTACGTGAAGCTGTTACCCTATTTGACTGAGCCAATAAGAATCCCGCTATTGTAATATGTGATGTCTGTTATTGGTCTGCAGACAGCTACGCTCGTACATCAGCCAATCGTATGTGTTGCAGTTAACTACAATGTTTTTAAGGATATGTTGGCACAAAACATTTTCGTGATATGCCATTAGTAGAGGTACGTCAATTTCGCAAATACATTCCAGGTCAGGTTGAATGCCAAAAATATGTACTTCATAATCACGTGTGTGATTAGCTGGCGGCTGTCACGAAACGCATTTGACTACTACAAGCCAGTAGTAAATAAGGAAATGATTAATAGAGCTATCGCTTGTAATGTTGTAAGCCAATGAATAATCAACTGTATCCAGAGCGTGTACAGGACTTAGCAATCTAGGCTACTGCCAGATGAATCCGCGAAATTGACGTACCTCTAACCGTTAGTAGGGATCCCTGTTTTTCGCGAAAAAAATTTTGCCCCAGTTTGTTTAGTGCCTTACCTGCTCATCTGCAGCTCTGCTTCGTGGTCAGTGATTGGATGTTTAACTGTCACGTGTCTTAGGGTTCTGCCCGCTAATTATAGACGTGTGGGGTTGCAGTAACCTTATTGTAATAGGCGTAGTCAAATGAGAGACAACACTTCACAAAGACGCACTGTCAATTTACGACGCAGCAGAGCTGCATATGTACTCGTAAGACATTGAAACTAAATGGTGCAAACATTTTTCCGCTACAAAATCGTGACTCTAGCAATGGATGAATAGACAGGCTTCGAGTATGCATAAGACAGAATATTCTAACATAGGGGTCGTTGAACTCGGGATATATCACAGTCCCTAATAGACAGAAAATATTCGCGGGTTCAATGACCTGTAGGCAAGCCTCCAAACATATGTGTGTACTCACAAACATACATCAGCTGCTGTGATACCACGTGATTTGGTTCTATAGTCTGCTCTTCTTGACTATTGAAGGGGCGTCATTTCAGGTTTTTCTTGGGGAGTGGGGAGAGGTTGTGTGCAAGGTTTTTTTTCGGCAACAGTAACCTTGTTGCATCTTTTTTTTTAGTAACCTTGTTGCATCTTTTTTTTATTAATTACGCATGTATAAATTAGAAACTTTAATAATAAAATTTAAGTTTTATGTGCTTGAGTTAGCATTACTTAAATAACAAAATACAACATATATTTTATACACTTAAAATTCTAAATCCAAGGGGGGGGGGGGCATTTGCCCCCCCCCCTTGTCGCCCTCCTAAATGACGCCCCTGGACTATTGGCAGCGCTCGACAGAATTTGTTATATAAATTAAGGGCTAGTTACTAGGGACTGGAAAATTTCGCGAATTCAATGACCTGTAGGCTAGATTCTACGCATACTCAAGCCCCGTATATTAGTTCATAGTCTGTTGTTCCACTGAGTAGCAGCTAGCTGACTAATAGTCGGGGCTTGAGTATGCATAGAATACTTGATTCTGGCCTACAGGTCATTGGATTCGCGAAAATTTCCTGTCCGTACTAATTGCGAAAGAGACACGAACTTACGTTTGAAATCAAGGTTGCCCCCGAAAGAAACGCTAAAGTCCCAGGTCCCTGGGAAGGCTGTAGAGGGCGGGAGGTGACGGCGTGTAGAAGAGAGACGAGGCTAGTAGAGTTGGGTAGCAGTAATGGTCTTTGTGAGCTGTAATTGCGAGAGTACATAGGACACAATGAAGGCGCTAGACGGTGACCAGGGTCAACCATGACGTGAGTCACCTCAACAGTTGTCTGCGATGTGCGGTCTTCTACAGCGCCGATCCTCCTGCCCCTTTCCAACCCTCTCATATCTCTCCCACGCCACTTTACGCACACTTCACTGCACCATCAACAATGTGTTACCTGTTTACAATGCACTCTGACGGTTCCTACGTCAAGAACGTCACCTGCCTTCAAGCACGCTTCAAGGTCGCCCTTATACCTCCGTCGCTTCTGAGCCTCTAACGCTCAAAATCGACCAAGATAGGCGGATGCCTTAAGGGTGCCGCCTATTACGCGTTAAAAATTCGTAGACGTGTGTTCGCAAATACTTTTTCTTTTGCAAAACTTTTCCACACTACGTAAATGTACGAAAAGAAAATACATTCAAACGATGACGGAAAGGTACTTTCAAAACATCACGCCAATTAGAAAAAATAATTTCGGATCCCTTCAAAATGGCTAAAGATATATTTTCCAACCTGTTGTATATTAAAATGATTCGTGTGAAACTACTCTAGAAACATACAATGGACTTAGCTTAAAACTTTCCACCAATGAAAATATGAGGTCATCACTAAGTGTCAGTCAGGCGAGTGATCTACGATATCACTGCAAGCAGTTTCAATGTCTTGCGGTAGAGCTGATACCGCGCTAGATGAGCCGGTCAACATCGCCCTTAGCGCCGTGCCTCACTCACACTAACACACGGCCAGTAAGCGGGCGTCATAAAGTGCCACAAATGAAAAGACTACTACGAAAACACCGCACACCAGTTTAGTTCTGTGCGCGCGTAAAGGCAGTAATATTCTCGACGCACCCACCATTATCGCCTGCATAGCTTACATATTTTTATTTCCTCCATGGGATGAAATATCGTCACTCGAGGGCTTGTGTCAAGAGCGACCGCCCGGGTCGAAGTTGTTACGGTCAGCAACAGCTGGTCACGAACCGCAATGTTGCGACTTGTGCTGTCAGTCGCTTGACCGGCTGAGTTATCAATCGCACTAGTCGTTACTGTCGAGCCATTCCACTCTTTTGCAGTAATTATTTCTTAAACGAGAGCACATATCATGAATATGTCCGGCAGTTTCGTTCTAAATATTTTTTTCCAAGATAGCAATTTTTATGAAGACAAGAAATTACATGGTTTCGACAAATAAGTTAATAAACCAAAACTATCTTAATTACAAAATTAGTTGTCTTTAAAAAATGGGTCCAACATTGCGAAATCATTGAAAAAAGTTATAAACAGTTTTTTTTATATCAGCTCTCCCTTAAGCTTATAACATATACAGGAATCGCGGAAAGTGTAGAAATACGGGCGCATGGTCTTAAAGTTATGTTTTATTAAAGTTTCTCCACAACATAAATTCTATGATCGTTATTTTAAAATGATTCTGCTAAGTAGAAAATAGCGAATGTGTTAACAGATACTTCAATATCACATTTGCTCACATATCTTTACTGTTTTGATCTGTGTAATTTATAATTAGATATAAAATCTATAATGTACTAATTTCAATATCAAATCAGCAAATATAAACAACAGTCAGATTACTTGACCTTGAAAACTTCAGTTAAATTATGCTCTGTTTCACTACTTGCTCTGAATTTCACAATGAAGTCACAAAAATTAGTACATAAAACCAATAAATCTAGAAAACTACCTCCTTAAGAGGACGTGGTACATAATTCAACGCTAAAAGCATTAATCTATAACTGTAGGTTTCTTGAAGTCAATTTTCGAAAATTAAACAATAGCATTCCTAGAAAATAGTTTTAGCCAACGTTTTAAACAAAATTGTTACCAATGTTACGAACTTCGGAGGCACAATCTCTGACGCCGGAACCTAGTGCATTTAACTACGGCGCAAGAGGTCACGCGTAACGAATTAGTAATTAGGGATAAATATTTACTCATAAAGTTGGCAAATACCATTATCTAGGATTGTCATGAAGTATTTTATCCATATTGACTTCGAAAAAAGCGTAGAAATCAATTGATGTTTCCAGCGTATATTTATCTACCACGCACTCTTAAGAACGATCAAACGGAGAAAAATAGTTTAGTTTTGTTGACATTAATATATATATATATATATATATATATATATATATATATATATATATATATATATATATATATATATATATATATATATATATACATACATACACACATACACACACGCACACCTCAGCCAGTTTCCCCTCAATGGTAATTCATAGTCAAAACTTGCTTATTTTGTCTTCATATAAAATGTAATGAAGTGGAAAAAATTACATTATAACTATATGTCACGGCCTACGGCTTGAAGCATATAAACCCCCCAATATAATTTTTTTTGTATTAATTAAATTGTTGAAAGTAACAAAAAAAATTTGCAGATTTTAAACTTTTTTAAAATAAAAAAAAAAAAATTAGTGGGTTTCTACATACTTCAAGCTTCAATAAAAATTATTTCACATAATACGTTACTAAAAGCAACCAACTAGGAATATGCTTATATTTAACTCACGACCGTTGGCATATTTCGTCACTGCCGAGATAAGTTGGTCACAGTAATATAGATAGGAAATACTTGCGGGGCCAGTGGCATGCAAGCTATGCTTCAAAGATATGAATATATTCGTACAAATATCTGCTTATCATCGGCTGTTTACTGTGACGATGATTGGACCCTGAATTAATCTCTCTTTTTTTTTTTATCATGGGTTCAGATTTCTCCACAAGGGTTCAAGTGCGGTTCGCGACAATCGCGAACGAGATACAAACAAACATGCGCTTTTTTTTACTTCATTTTGCAACCAATAGGATCCTCGGGATTTCCAGCTCTCATCCCTTGACTGACCGAGTAAGTTAATGAAGTAAAGGTCAGCGAAACCAGTACAGTGATGATGTTTTACAGTTACGTAGGAAGCTGGAGTCTGTAGTGGGTTGTTGCAATGCAGGGTTGTAACTGCCGCCAACTGTACAGGATTGTGTGATAGTTACCGTTACAGTCGCTGATACTCTGGTCTGTTGGAGCTACCTATTATACAGTAGATTTTCAATAACTTACGCTCACGGTAGATTGCAGTTTTCATCATTACGTTTTTATTTTAAATTTGTACCAGGAATTTTTTTAACTTATTTAAAACAAAAATTCTGATTCAATTTTGCTCTTATGAAAGTTTTTTTTATCTACTATAGGTTTTGCATAATGACTCGTCAAAGTCAAAATTTGCATGTCATTGTTTTAAATACGGTATTAAAACCAACTCACAAACCAAACTGAAAAAAAAATTCACAGTGAATAAGGCTGCTGCAGGCTACAAGGTATCCTATATAAGAACAAAATAAAAATGTATTTAATAGAAATGCTGAAATGTCAAATTAATAAGAAAATTAATCACGATTTTTACTACATATATATTTATTTTCTTCTTTCAGTTCGATGTGTCAGTCGATGCCAGTGTCGCTCTTGGAACCGTAACATACACACGTTTACTTGGACGAGCTATTAACAACTTAGGTCTAAAACAAAAAAAAATATTTTGGTACAAATATAAAAATGATAATGAAAATTGATGTTTACCGTGTTTTAAGGGAGATGGACCTCAAAACAGTGGATTTTCGCAACTTTCGTCAAACATTTTCTCACTTATTATCGAAAATCAAGGCTTGGCGATCTGTAGATGAAATATTTGTACACCATCTTAAATTTTAGTCACAGACTTTTTTGTTTTTGGAATACTGACTATATATAGAAAAAAAATTGTTTTTTGAGAGGACTCTGAAAAATAGTCCGCTTCATAGGTCATCATGCCAATTAAATTGTAGTGTTAAAAAAGTTTATGTTTGATTTTTTAAGACTTCCTAAAAAGTCATGCGTTTCAGGTCAAGGAAATATGTAAAGTGTACTCAGAATTTTCGTTGGTGACTGGCCTGTAATACTGTCTCATACTTTGCAGTGATACCACGGAAAGGTCTAGCACTACTTACTGTATGCGAGTAGTGTCTAGTACGCTAAAAAAAGTTGCAATAGAAACAACAATCAATTTTGGCTGTTTGTACCATCTACCCGACTGTTAAAAGTAGGTGTAGTGATACAAACAAACTAATAATAGCCGTGATGATGTTTGTGACTGTAAACGTGACTATACCCGCCGTACAGTAAATTGATACTGTTAGGAACGAACTTTTGAAAGAAAAAAAAATACTAGAAATACTTCCGTTATTACCATACAACTATGCAAGCAAATGGAAACGCACCACGGTGAGATAAATAAATTTAATTTTTATTGTTACGCGTCCGTGAGTATGAAAATTGCTCGTAATAATTATTTTAAAATTGAGTTAAACACGTTCGTTAGACGATAGTTGGAAAATGGTTAGGTTGGCATTGATGTGGTAGAAATAGTTCTGTATATAATGAACAGCTGCTATAATATTTAAAATCGTTAAGGAATATCTACATACGTAATGTGTTCATTTTCAGGAAATAAAATGAAATATATACTTACATTTAGCATATATTACAATAGTTTAGAAGTGACATAGTGGCAGCGGATGAACAATGCACGTCGGCTTGCAATCAGTCGTCAGCCTGACGGTATTATTGTTGACGTTTGGCGGAAGGATACATAGTGTGATAACAGATCCAAGCTAGAAGCAGGGCTTCCTGAAAGTGTTAATTTACCGTACGGCGGGTATACAATATAGCTTTTGCTCCTTATACTGAGCAAATAGTTCTACTCGGGAATATTTTGATTGTTGTTACAACAATCAGGACTGTAACACACGAACATACAACGAAATATTGTGCAGGTTAATTGCAGACTGAAATGTTGTAGGAACATTTTAAAAGGTACTTGTAACGGTACTATGTTGTATACCTATTACAACAATTACTACAACAATGCACAACATATTTTCATCCCAGGGAGTCGATTATAGCGCTCTCTTTCTCTCAGTACTGAGAGATAAGTCCTGGTGAGGATGATTGGTAAGACCTTACTGCTAATGCACAGAGGAGGGTAGCCCAATGATGATATATGTAAGACTGGCAACGCTGGGCTGTACTTGAAGTGGAAATTTAATGCTGATGAAATACAGTTAACTGGTTTCGCCTATTAAATATTGATCCTGAATCATAAAAGATGCGTGAGTGTACCGAAGGCAAAGACAAGAGTTTCAAAAATCTCTGTTTGAGAACATATGAGAAAGAGGAGGAGGACTAAAATCAAATTTTTGGAAACCGATGAGGAAAGTCCCAAATCCTGTTAAAGGTGACCGATGAGAAGGTGGCCCAAAATTCTGTGTAATAAGGAGCCGGGCGAGGGACATGAGATAAAGGGTATCCCAGTTAATCTGTATATTGCAGTTAAGAGACGGAAAAGGTCTGAAAATCCTCAATAAAGTTACAGAAGAGAAGACGGGGGTCTAAAATTCTGTGTAAATGATCGTACATTTAGAAAGGGTCCGGTTATCGTTTGCAAAGTGACCGAAGAGAGCATGATCATCAAAAAACCTATGAGTATTGGAGGAATAGGAAGAGGAAAAAAGGGGAGGGAATCCAAAAATTCTTCGTAAATTGACCGAAGAGCATGGGGTTAAGATGGCCTGCCCAAACAGCCGAGAGATGTGTAGAGCTTCGGCCGTTACATGATTATTTGAAAACTGCTCACCACGGATATATGATGTTCGCTTAGGAATAGCATTTAAAGAACGTTTCACTGAGTATAATTATTTCAGGTTCACCACTACTCAGCGTATTATCTGGTGGCGAAAAATTGTGAAAGAAGGTGTTTATGCGGTCCTTTATAGGCATGAACAACTGCCACAGAATATTTTAAAGGGTTTAGGCGTGTACAATACAATTTTGTATTTATACGTCACGAAATGACAAAGTCACCAATGTACGTCTCATAGTGGAGTTGTCGACAGAAGATTGTACACCAGTTCAGTAGAGGTTAGAAGGTTTGTGATGTCCATGCTGTGTCGTCCTTCCCGCTTGCACTCCTAGGCCTCGAACGTGCAAAACATGTCCACCCAGGCGGCGCACTTAAGGCCATGATCTTTCATTTGTTTCAAACAATTGCAAATAACTCGAATATTTTTTAACCAAACATTTTGAAAAAATTTGAGACTGTGTACAGTCATACGATACGCAATTCTGCCAGAGGGTTTTTTTTTTAATAATAGACCGTTTGCTAACAAAACATTTGGCTACTTTGCTTCATTTTGGCTTATTTTGACAACAAAGTATGTGTTATTTCAGGGGCAGAAATATAAAAATCCGTTTGGTGTATTGCAACAGAAAAATTCAGATACAAACGATGACATATGTGTTAAAACTGTAGGAATAAAATTTTGATATATGTATTAATTTGCGTTAGAATAATATTTTCGAAACCGCTGCAAAACTAAAGAGCGAGGCCTTAAGAGGGCGTTGTACATAATTCAATGCTAATAGCATTAATCTATAAATGTAGCTTTCCTGAAGTCAATTTGCATAAATTAAACAATAGCAATCCTAAACAATATTTTTAGTCATCGTTTTAAATGAAATTGTTTCCAGTGTTACGAACTTCTGAAGCACAATCTCTGACGCCGGAACCTCGTAAATTTATCTGTGGCTCAAGAGATCACACGTAACGAATTATTAATTCTGGATAAATATTTACTCATAAAGTTGGCAAAGACCATTATCTAGGATTGTCATTGAGTATTTTTTCCAGCTGGCTTCGAAAGAAGCGTAGAAATCAAATTATGTTTTCAGCGTTTATTTATCTACCACGCACTCTTAAAGGAATACAATTGAGTGGAATCGAAGAGTAGAGGTAGAAGAATCCGCTTGAATAGGACCGAAGAGAGACGAGAAGGGTAGCAGGTCTAGTAATTCTTGTCGTCGCCTTAGAGCACACGCACGACCTTCGTGATGACGTGGGACGTATAAACAGTCGGGGAGGTCCCCTCTCCGAGAAACAGAAACAAACATCTTGGTCTGCTACTCGACAGCAACGTGTCCTCGAGCTTGTCCCCACGAGAGGCGGTACGTGGAACGTTGACGTCACACTGACGAAAGCCGCTCGTAGTGCGAGGAGGGGATGCTGGGATAAGTCGTGTATCCTGGAGCTCCATGCACGGCTGGAGTGACGCCATGCTTCCAGATCAAACATCTTGTCACTCTCTGGATAAACCCGCAGCTCGTGGGAGCTAGGCTGCGTCGAGTCTTGCAAGTTCCCTCTACTAACGAAGGAGTGAGAGACTTTGGTCAGCGCTGGTGAGGGGTGACATGATGTGATCATGGAGCAGCGCCGGAGTGAAAGGGCAGGGAAATGGGAGATCCCCGAGAATATCCGCCGACCAGCCGCATCGTCCTGGCATGATTCCCACATGCGAAAATCTAGGAACTAACCCTGCCGGGAATCGAACTCGGATCGTCTCGGTGGGAGGCGAATGGTCTGACCATTCGGCCACCGCGGCCCCCTCCACAAACGAAACTGTCAAGTTCTCTCCTACGGTTAGAGAATATACAGCCTTTCCTTTACAGAATTACTACACTCTAAAAATAGTTTGTAAATTTGCCACACGTGCGTATAGGAGTGCTAAGAAAGTATGTATGGTAGAATTGTTCCCCAGGCATCCATGGTCGCACTCCTAAACTTTTTTATAAAACAGTCAAATGTTTACTGAAGTTACTAGACTTGTATTGCAACGATTGTAAAACTTTGCGTATTTACAAGGCGGAAGTATGGTAACTGTCACATACTGCGTTTAAGTTAATTACGTCTTTAAAATGTGAGGATTTTTTACAGCTTAGAACCACTGGTTTTTGGTGTAAACAATTTCGCATCAGATAGCTTCAACGTCCTCCGTTCACATCTGCAGCTGTGCTTCATTGTTATTGGTAGCATGTCTTTGTGCAGGGACGTTATTCACTTGAGTGTGCCAGTAACAATAAGGCTGCTGTGACACTGCACGTCCGTGATTTTCCAGTAGAACACAAAGATGTTGACAGTAAAACCAACCATGAGGCAGAGCTGCAGATGTGCGCGTAATACAATGATAGTTGGTGCAATATTTCCACAAAAATCAGTGACTCATAGTAGAATACATAATAGAAGTCCTTTTTACCTCAAAAGAAAATCTAAAAATGAGCATTCGCATGCGTTGTATTTCTAAGAAAACTAACCAGCTTACACGATCATGATTTTACGGGGAATGTACAAGATGTATATTTATGTTTGTAGTTTGGACTTTGGAAGGTCAGTGAATAATAACAAACATAACTGCGTCAGTTCAGTATAAACGCAGGGACATTGAGAATTTTAATGTTTTCAGTTTTGTGTAATCAGAAACTGGCCGGGACCTGGCAGCGCGTGGGTTGTCTGTAAGGTCGACTCCTGCTTGCTCCGCACTTGTCTCGTCGCTTCTAAGAACTATGCGCTAAAGACCATTATCCCTCATTCCTGCTGGTTTTGCGAGAGTCGTTTTTTTTAAAACCTAAAATGGAGTATATATTGTTAAAACCGTCTCCTAGTTTTTAAATAGTCTTTTCTAAGTTGGATAATTTTTTAAGGTAAATAACCTGTTGTTTCAGCTAGTTATTTAATTAAGGAAACGTTTCTCAGTAAACTAAGCTTCCGAAATTACACTTAGTTAAACCATATTGAACAGAAATGAAAAACAGTTTTATATCTGTTGTTCTTGAGGCTAAACAAATAACTATCGAAATTGTATTATAAATGGGCGATATTAAGGGCTGTCAGTACCCGACATACTGTGGCAGCACAACTTCTGCGAGAAATTATATGTTAGATATTTTATCACCGACAAGGCATATGACGCAGCTTTGTATATTGTCTATACAGTCGGTATTGCTATACTGTTATTGCTTAAACTAAATTTGTAATCGCTCTAAGGAAATCCTGTCTTTTTCCTCCAAATGGGCACTAGTTAAAAATCATAAACAGTGGTGAACGTTATACTCTAGTGATTTAACTGATATACGTCATTGCTATACTCTGTTTCATATAAGTTTGGTAAAATTTTATAGGTACTTAGGGGCAATAATTCTTAATATATTTTTATTTGTAGTACAATGCAAGACAAGCTTTGTCTTAGAAATGGTGAAATTGGCATTTACGGCTCATTTTAGAACTAAAATATCTTGCATTGTTTCACAAATCACAAAATGTAAAAAAATTACTGCCCATAAGAAGTTGTCAAATTTTTCCAAACTTATATGAAACAGTGTAAAACGAATGTTGCCGAGATGCAGTTAAATAAAAGAACTAGGTAAGAGGCAGTAATAAAAAAAGAATAAATAAACCAAGGAAGCTAAAAATGCCTGTAGCAACACACACACACAAATAATTATGAAATAGGGAAAAGAAAAAGAGAAGGGCGGGAGATGGAAAACTAAATCAGGCAAGGACCAAATATAATGTATGAAAATGACAACAATGATGGACAAAGACAACACAACGAATATAACACAGACTATGATGATAGTAGGCTCCTTCCGACAATAGCTGCGAGCGACATTGGGGAACTGGTATACGTTCCCATCTTCAAGAATGTGTACAGCCTGAGGAACTCCAGAATGTGTAACAATGTGAGGTAGGTTCTTGCACGCTGGTGCAAGTTTAGAAGACATAGTGTATTTACACAACAAACACGCGTGTCGCCACGACTAGTTGGGACAGACACTGTTATCTAGGTTAAGACTGGCCCCGGGTGTGAACTTCGTAGTTTGAACTGTGCCGCCATGTTGGTAGCAGGGACGGTTCACTTGGCGACCTCTGCGTTCATTTTGTAGTCCGTGCACCAGTGGGTCTGTCTGACTCCTACCCTGCTGATAAACTACTGTGTGCTGATTACACTGCAGCCGGAGCTTGCAGAAACCTACAATACACATCCCACTACACAGTTACCTAGCGTTTTATGCTCATTTGCGTAAGTTATTTGAATGGCAAACATAACTATGCATGGTAGTACCCAAGGCGTGGTTATAATGGGAGAGGGAGGTGAAAAATATAGATAGGCTATAAATAGATAACGAGAGAGAGAGAAACAATTGAGAGTTAACATACTTGAAACTTGAATAAGTGAAAAATAAACTTCTTAAGTGAAGTTCCAGTCTTTTCAGTCAAAAACGAGCAATTTAAGTTAGTGACTAAATGCTACTGAATTAAACGTGATTGCCACTTATTCTCACTTAATCAAGACTCTCACCTGTCTGTTAACTGATTTTCATCGGATTATACAGGTTCATCCGTCACAAACAGATTATTAACTGGAATTCCAGTGATTAACATTTCACTTATTGCAATCACTGATTCGGATTAACTCTGTATTCTCTCTGATTCATTAAGAGTTTTTTTTCTATTCTGTTACCTATAAATGTTTACAGACCTACAAAAATAATAACGAAATGTGTCACTTCAAATCCTCCCAAGAAAACTCTCTGCAAAGACCACTCTTAGGCGCTTTCTGGGATAGTTTCACTAACAATGTTCATGTGTAAACTGTCCCGCAATAATTTCCTGTCTATTTTTTTAATCAGTCTTATACTGTATGCGTAGTGGTACCATTAATGGCTTGTTAAAACTCGTGTTATCGGATATCTTTTATTGTAAATTTTATTCCCTTCTACTCCTATATTTTAGGATTGCGAACTAACGTTATTCACTCTAAACTACTGCTTGCTATTATGATTAGTTTGAACCATCGTAATGTTACACTGCCTGTGGTCTAATTATTATAACGATGGAAATTAATGTTTAGTGTGAAGTAAAATCATATTCGTATAGCCTGTCACATAAAAAAAAAAATTAGGCGTTATAAAATTATTTTCTTGGAAACTAGTTTTAAATTTTACAAAACACCGATTGCCACTATTAGTTTCTTTGTGTATATTTATATAATGATTGCTGTATTTGTACGTGTTTATCAGTAGAACAACGAGTTTACCGTAAAAATAATTTGCACCAATTTGTTTCTATGCCTCAGCTGCGCATCTGCACCTGTACTTCATGGTTATTGGCAACGTGTCTTTGTTCAGAGATGTATTTCATTTGACTGGACCAATCAGAATAAGGCTATTGTGACACCATACATATGATTTGCCAGTAGAACCCTTAGACAAGTAAGATTTCAAACATCCCGCCAGTGATCGTAACACAGAGCTGCGGATGAGCACGTAAGGTATTGATACTAAATGGTGCAAAATTATTTTCGCCTCAAACTCGTGAGTATTTATCAGAATTGCTTGTGAAGTTTACAATTTTTGTATTGCTATAATATTACTTTTATTTATATTTCTGGAAATGGGTTTTAAATTAATTGTTATGTATGTAAATGTACACGATAAATTCGAGTGTAGCGACATCATAACTCCAAAACACCAAATTTTTTAGGAAACAATAAAACTGAAAAAAAAAAAATACCACCTGTACCATAGTGTTGATGCTTTAAAAAATATTTTAATATCTCAAAGTAATAGCTTACTCGTGCAAAATAAAGGTAGTATTTTTACACGGAATCAGATAAGCAAAACAATAAATATATCAGGAAATTTGGAGTAAGGGCCTTTTAACTTACGAGGGTAGAAGAGTTGTGTGTTCTGGACCAAGTGTTCCCGTGTTGTTGACGGGAATGTGTGTGTTGCAGGTGATACGATCCATGGCTCGGGACAGCACCTGCCCGACAAGAACGGCATACTGGACAAACGCAAGCAGTCAGAGGCGACACGCCCGGACACTGTCGTCACTTACGCCGTCGTACCGCCCGACGGCGGCTGGGGCTGGGTCGTCGTCGCCGCCTCCTTCTTCTGCAACCTCATTGTCGACGGCATCATCTTCACCTTCGGCGACACCTACCTCAAGACGCTGTCCCTCAACTTCAACGCGCCGGAGTCTTCCGTCACTCTCGTCGGCTCGCTGCTCGCAGGCTTCTACCTCATGGCGGGTGAGTCCCTGCTCCTACCTACAAGGCGGCCCTACGCTTGCACTAACGAAAATAGCGTTCTCACTATATACCAACCTTGACAATACGTACTAAATATTTGAATATGTCACACGAATAAAATTTTGAGTAATGAGTACTTGTAAAAGTAAACTTATTTCTAGTAATTACTGTATTCTTATTTTTAATCCATAGCGTGGATATCAGAATACTTCATTCTTTTTTAAAGAATTATATGCATAATTATTTCTGTCTTTCGTGTGGTTATTTTGGAGTAGCTATGTCATTGATTACTAGTAATTCGTGTGTGCGTGGTTTAAAACGATCTTTTCCAACAAATTACTATTGATTAGAATGAAACAGAGTAGACATATAAAATGCCTGGTGCAGTATATTTTCGGAAATTTACAGTATGTCATATTATAATAAGAGTTCTGTATCGCGGCGACGTCTCGCCACATGCAAACTTTTCTGAATACAAGACGTAACCTAAAAAAAATCAGCATGGTCATCCTGTACAAAAAATTGGGAATAACGGCTTAAAATAAAGGGAATGACCTGTATATTGTGACTTTTATGCTTTATACTGAATTTCTACACAGTACAGTACTAAATTTTAAGTACTGCAACGCTCTGGTGTTGTTTTCCCCATTAAAACAACCCACCAGAAAGCTGAATATGGTTACCAAATAAGAAAATATATAATTAAGTGTATTGATTTTGGTAATGACGAGGGATTGTGCAATAACACATATTTTTACCAAAAATATAAATTTTATTTAAATATCTTTTAAATTTGGCATAAAACAAACTGCCATACTATAACTTTCCTTTCTTTACACTAATTATATTTGTTTTAAATTCCAAGTTAAACAGTGCCACATTATGGCCATTATACATTCTTTTAAAAACACAATGGCTCCAAAGCCTTCAGACAAATTTTTATAAGTATTGCAATTTTCTTGAAGGAGTCAGTCTCCATGTGAAACGAATTCCCTAACCTTTAAACTTTTCAACATGGCTACTTAGAGTAATTTAAACTCTACTTACGGGCGGATAGTCCAGGAGTAGCTTCTTGCTAATTGAAGCTACTCCCCTAGACTTTATACTGTGGGCTAACCCCACTCCTCACACATTATACAGTTACAAAAAATGTCTGAGCCAATAACAAATGCTCATTTCAAATTGTCGTAATAATGAAATCAAAATAGAATTTATAAAGTCCACAAAAGTACTTCCGGTATGAGGAAAAATTTATGTTTCAACTTCCGAGATGCCGTGCAGGCAGCACTCCAAGCGGCAGGCTCGTCACCCAAACGTTCGTAGTAATGCTCTGGCATTTTGTCTGTGGTGCTGACTCTGGACGGACGCATGTAGCCCCGCCGGGAGACAGCTGGCCGGTTAAACGGTGCTCGTCCAAGATGTCTTCAGAACATGTAGGTGAAACAACGTAAATTTATTACGTCGAAGTAGACAGGAAACACGAGACAGGTCGTCTCAGTACCTATCTGCAATTAAGACACTTTGTGATATTGGCTGTTGAGGTTGTAAAGTTGGCACTGAATTAGAACGATATTGTGCATTTTCTCATCAAGAACACATGGAAAATAAGGATGGCCACTTATCGTGGCAGTGCTGTCTCTTCCTCCTCTTCCTTGCTCTGAGCTACCTATAACCAGCTTCCCGCCTATACGTGTCGTGATAAAATGAGCATGTTTCTGCATCACCGTGCCAAGAGTAATCAGGAATTATAAGACCATTCGCCTCCCACCACCAAGGCGATCCGCGTTCGATTCCAGGTGGGGTTTGGTCCCCGAACTTTCGCATGTGAGAATCGTGCCGGACGATGCCGTTGGTCGGCGGGTTTTCTCGGGGATCTCCAGTCCCCCCCTAATTCCGTCGCTGCTCCATACTCACCTCATGTCACCCCCAGCAGCGCTAAAGAGCTGACCAATATCTCGCACTCACCCAAGAATAATAACAGGGTTGCTACAGGTCTGGTAAACAAGGAAAACCTGGAGACTCCAGGGAATGTTAAAGTTGTCAGGGAAAACCTGGAAAAGTTATGAAAATGATTCTGATAGCGGGAAATTCAAAATTGTAGAACAAACTTTACTCTTAGCGGTAGAATTTCGTAAGTTTTCGCGATCATTGTCTGACTAACTTGGTTTCCGGACTGGACATGCATCTTCATTCTTGCAGGCTTAGTGAATGACTTTTGGACTGTTAAACAAACATTCACTATAAGATAATGTTATATTCGTGATTCATTTAAAAAAAATACTTCAACTTAATTAAAACTTATTGCCATTCTCTGGATTATAGTAGCTGAACATGTCGGACACGGGTAACTTTCCGTAGTACGTAAACAAATCAGTTCTTTATTAAGTTTATTATAATTTAAATTACCGTGGTTTTTAATTCCACGAAAAAAAGCCTGGAAATGCACAATTTTTGTTTGTAAAAACTAAAAAAAAAAAAAAAAAAAAAAAAAAATATCAGGGAAATTCGATTCAGAAATTCTGTAGCAATCCTTAATAATTAACAAACACATTATTTGTTTTTACTTCTGCCATCAACTTATGAGTACTTTACAATCCATACACTTTGGCTGTTACTATGGTTGCTTTTGTTATATTAAAAATTACCGAGAATTTAAAAATTATCTTAAAGGAAAATATTGTTGCTATGGTTTCAAAAGTACTAATTTTATCTCCAATCACCAATACACGTTTATCTACCTCTCAATCTCAAGGGCAGTTGCAAATGTGGGAGGGGGGATGCCTTAAAAAATAGATAAACCCATACCCCATGTCAAACGTAGGAGGTCCGGAGGTCCTCTCCCGGAAAAATGTGCATTTTAAGATGCAAAGTTGTGCTGATTAGGACGTTTCCTAACAAAAATAATTGTAATTATTTTAAGGATTAACAACGCTTTAAAAGGTTATGGGTGGGGAGGAGATGCACATCCCTCTCCCATCGGGATCCGCTACTCTCCAATATATAGGCTGTTCGGGATAAAGTGAGCACTAAATATAACATTTGAAACAAATATAACTTGACGTTACCGCGTATAATTCAACAGTAATAACAGTTATCTTACTGCTTGTAAGGTTGGCAGGGAATTACCGAATGTATTCCGTCGCCAGTTTTGGGTATGTACACCACGGTGCAGAATCTATATGAAACGCCTTGCAGCAAATATATACCTTTAAGGCTTGGTTTCAGTCGCCATATTGAATTTTATTATTTTTCTCTTTTTTTTGGAATTCTAATAAGAAAAATGTTAAATATGCGATTATACCTCAAATTTACATTTCGCTACAGTACTGACATTGCAATTTAGCTGTTAACTTACAATCACGCCGCTATGTGTGTGGCAAAGTTTTTTATGTTCATAATTTGCCCCACAAATTGCGACATGGCTATGCATTATTACATCTACTGCCATGCTTGTGTTGTAGTTCATAGCCGCCGATTTAAAATTTTTCGACTCAGAATTCCAAAAAAGCGAAAAACAATAAAATGCAATATGGCAACTGAAACCGAGCCTTAATATTGCTTCATTAGATGGTCATTACCACTGAAAGTCTCATAGACAAGATTTACCGTTGGGAAAAGACTACACGTCAGTTAAATCACTTGCCTTAGAAGCAACGCTGTACCTAAGTCACCCTTAGCACTTCCGCTTAGTCTGCGTTAAACATGCACACGAGGCGACCAGCTTATTGGTATATTGAATGACTATAGGGTCGGTCCTCGGAGTTTCTCATACGAGGATCGCGTCAGACGACGTCGCAGGCCGTTGGGTTTCGTCGGGGATCTCCTGTTTCTCTCGCCTTTCTCATTCCGAGGCCTATCCATTGTCGAGTCACATCCCATAACATCCTCAAGGACAAGCAGATGTCTACGAATACCCAGCAGTAAGTCTGTATCCAGGGTGTGAGATACCCTGGCCCCGTGGTATCAACCTCATTAGATCTCATTGTACATACTCTAATGTGTTTTTTAGTTTCATTATCTCGTATCATAGAATTAGTTGTTAACCTCGCTCTTTTTCTTGTAATAAATTACATTTCTTTTACTACTTGTGTTACCTATTTATTGTATAAAAAATCTGATCACGATTTGATCGAATAAGGTTCTAAAGTAAGTAGGCTATTTAAAAAACAAAACCAGCGGTGCATTTCAACGCCAGCCAGGCACTGGAAAGTGCTTTAATTATAGAGCAAGCTGAATAAGGAAAGCTAATACACGCGTTGAATACAAAACATTTCTTTCAAAACCTAGTATTTGGAAGAAGAGTATAAGTTTTTAAATTTTCGTTCAACATCTACAATGGTCAGACAAATATTACATAGTTAATGAACTAAAGTTTTTTTTGTCAAGTAGAAGAATTTGTTACCTTAATTCTCTCTCGGACAGAGAAACTAACACGCCATAAGCACACCATGCAAACCTGGGCTAAATTCCAGACGAAGATATTTAACGAAGATATTTTGTATGCACAATGTGGCAACATAGCACATCTTATTTATATAACTACTACAGTTCTGACCTGCATATTATGGGTGCAGGTTCAAATCCTGAGCAGTGCAAATACGGTTCTACTTCCACGTAACATACATAAAATAATACCTGGACGTGGAGCGCAAGAGGAGTTTTCCCGTGCAGTGTTGCCACATTATGCGCGTAAAATTTCTTCGTAAATTTAACCTCTAACATTTTCGTCTCAAATTTAGCTTAGGATTACAGCGTGGTGTACTTAATATGAGGTTGTGTGGTCATACTGTGTGTGTATATAGTAATGTCAACAAAACTAAAGTTGGTGCGTAATTAATACTTGGTTTATAAAACAAAAAATTTTGGTTCCGAGTAAAAAAGTATTTAAAATAAAGAAATAAATAAATTAGGGTCGACAATATAATTTTGATGCAGTTCTTATTTTGTTTATACAACAAAAATTTGTTTCCAAGTAAATAAATAGTTATGTTTTTGTAAAATTTTGTTTACATTGTTGGCATGTGTGCAGACTGTATTGTTGCTGGTTTTCCTCTTCGTTCAAAGTGCATCGACGAGTGTACGCAGGAGAAAGGCAAAGTTCTTGGCCGCACATAACTGTCAGTATTTTTTTCTGCGTAGTTGAGTGTTGGCTTCACTTAGCCGCGTTAACGGCTAAGAATGACGAAACTCTTCACAGACGTGGTCTCCTCCACGTTCTTCAGAACACCGCGCAGTTCTTGCACTGTCTTGCTCGGACGTGACTGAACCGGTTCCAGCATATGTTAGAGAGTTGCACCCGCCCAGCACTTTAAACAGGTGCCTTCCCTCCTCCCCTTCCCTACGAAAATAAGCACTTCCACCGGCGGCAGGTTTGCCTGCTCGTTAGCGGTTTACCCTCACGAAGAGAGAGATCAAATGTGATTTCAGCTCTAATTAAACGTTCGAGTAAGGGTGCTGCCTAACATGCTCTTCAAATGCATTGCAGTGCGCTTGTAATTGGTGCAAATAAACAAAAAAAATTCATATTGATCATGTAGATATAAATATACGAATATATATCTTCGTTTCTTCGTGTGATGCTATCTTCTAACATAGTCAACCTACAACAATTGGAAATTAAAGATTTTAAAATTACGTTTTCTTAGAGTCGGCCCACTAGTTACAGAAAAAAAAATTCATGACGTGAAATCTTGTAAAATAGAGGACGTTCATTATTATAAACACTGAACCGTCAAATACACAATTCGTTTCTTAGTTATGCGGGACAAAGAGTGTTAATTTAACGTGGCGAAAGCTTATGAAAAATGTGTTCTGAAATTTTTCTGTGAAGTGAATTATAGTGGTAGTAATATTAACCTTAAAATTACCACAAAATGTAAGTTTTTTTATAACTAAACTATTTCACATTTGACCACAATGGTAACGTACTTCCTCAGTGACAGGTCGAAGATTTGGTTACTAAAGTGTCCGGCGAGAGTCTGAGTATCACTGCCCGGGGGGGGGGGGGGGGGGGGGGGGGGGGGGGGGGGGGGGAGCGTAACGGTGGGCGAGATCTTGAGATAGGTGTCCTTGGGCTCTATGCTACTCCTCTGGAAGGAGAACAGAGGCACAGTTCAGTGCTCCACCAAGGAGTTTGGTGGTCCCGACTGTCTGTTATACTCTGTTTCATATAAGTTTGGATAAATTTGACAACAACTTATGGGCAGTAATTTTTAATAGTTTGTGATTTGTTGCACAATGCAAGACATTTTTAGCTCTACAATGAACTTTCAGCTAGTGTAGTGCTACAAATCACAAAATATTACAAATTATTTTCCGTTGTCAAATTTATCCAAACTTATATGAAATGGAGTATTGCTGAAGTCCACTGCATGGAAGAGCCCATAGGGGCCGGGCGCCGGTATCGACTTGCGGCTAACAGGCACGGTAAACTAAACGACACAGTCTATGTGCTAATGTTAAAAAAAAATCTTCTGACAAAACGGAAATATTTCTATAGAAGAACTTATCTTCACAAGTACTCCCTTCTCTGTAAAAATCCGATACTTACGTTCGGAAAATACTTGTCAACATTATTTTTGTAACCGTAGGCCCATGTACAAAATGAACTCAGAAAAAATTACCAGTACATTACCGTGGAATATGGAAAGCTCCTATATTATTATTTGAATAACTTATGTAAATTAGAATTTGTGTATACAGGATGTTTCAAAATGCATGTCAATACTTTGGGTGAACAATCCTCGATGTAGAGGAACAAAACCATTGGTACGAGAATGCACAATGTTCTGTATCACAGCTCGCAGTATATGAGTGCGATCTGGATCGTGATAGTGTGGAATAGTGCAGCTATTATCGGCAGCTACATACCAGAAGATTCATATGTAATTGAGTGGTAGGCTTTGTTAGATGAAACATTCCACACTTAACATGATCCAGTCCGTGTGTCATATGTTGTAAGTCATGAGACCTGTAGCATAGTAACGGTGCCTTTCACAACCTATGTTCAAGTGCCTTTTTTTTTGTTCGTCTAGGTGTGAAAATTGTTCCTCCAAAATATTGACATGCAATTTTGTAACCTCTTGTATCGTATTTACAGAACATAAGTATGTATATTTTTCATGTTTTGATTTTAATTAAAATGCACCGAAAGATATGGCACGAGGGCAACACATTTGACTGGTATGAGGGTCCCGGTCCTTCTAATTGAATTAAGGTTTTTTCATGTTTGATCCGAAGTTATTCCAGGCGAATGCTGAAATGGCGTTTAATTTTGCTGGCCATTGCCGATTTCTTCTTCAATTTCGGTATATTCCACCCACCAGTTTCGGTACTTTAATGACAACGCAGCGAATGAGAAATGTCCTTCCTACGTACACACATAAAAATAATTATACGTTATTACAATTGTGCACAGATAAGTACTGAAGCTAGGTCATCAGTTTAGAGACAGCCAGGCGAAATTTATAATTACATACATAGTACATACTTACCTAAATACGTACTGTACATACATATATGCATACATACACACATACATTCATATATACATGCATACATATTTATGCATACATGTACATACATACGCATGCATGTATATGTACATAGGCTATATATGCACACGTGTACATATATGCATACACACATACATGCATACATATATAACTTACATACATATACATACACACATCACAGCTCAACTCCCTGCGCTCTTCGCAATCAAGCGCCGAAGTAACACGACTGACGTCACACAACCATACCACCTGACGTGAGAAAAACTACTGCCGCATGGACCCGGCAATTAGCACAATGCAGGATACAGTATGCTCATTCCAAAATTAACAAACCAGTATGAAGTTTAACAGTGTCAGTATTATATTTTGGTCCCAGGTTTCAAATGTAATTTGGACTAGAACATAAGAATAGTATTTAGTGCAGTGCTATAGACATTACTTTGGCTAATATTTTCCTAATTAATTTTTGCATATATCATAGATATATAATTTAGTGGAGTACTGCAAAATTATTTTGGTCTCTTGTAAGAGTTATTTTTAAAGCTTAGAGGTATTATTTAGTATTTTTGTTGTAGGATTTAACTACTTTTTTTTCAAAGTAACCTTGAATATAGAATAGAGACATTAGTGTAGGGTTGTAGATTATATTTTGGCTACTATTTTTAATTTCGAATAACGCATGGTGATATTATTTAGTGTACGGCAGTGTCACAAAAACATTTTGGATTCTGGTCGTTAGATGATTTTCTATTAATACTTAGGTATATAATTTAGTGTAGAAATTACTTTGATTACTATTTTTCAAATGAAATTTTGAATAAAGCATAGATATATTACTTAGGCTGGTGTTACAAAATTATTTTGACCACTAGTTTCCACGGGAGTTTTGTAAAAAGTGTGGAGATATTATTCAGTATAGTGTTAGAGAAAGTTCATAAGCAAATGGTAACTTAAGTAGTTTTAGTGATGGATAAGGAAGTTATTTATTGTATGGTTGGTGGTGATGTTGCACAGGTCCCTTCGTGAGTGCCTTGGCCAACAGATACGGCTTCAGACTGGTCACTATAGCAGGCAGTATTCTAGCCACGGCGGCCTTCCTGCTGTCTCTGTTGTCAACTAGTATAGAGGTCCTCTGCCTCACGTATGGCATCATCGGCGGTGAGTACTACCTTCATTCCCCCCCCCCCTCTCTCTCTATCTATATATCTCTGTAACAGTTTTATGCTTGTGCGAAAAATATTGTAGAAACTTCAGTTATAGGCCTACCTCCGTATTTGCGATTTACGTAGAACTTAACAGGGCATGTACACAATTCCGCGCTAAATGCATATATATTCAGCTAAATGCACAAACTTTTTTCCCAGTTTAAGTTATCAGCAGATGTCTACACTACCCTTACGATTGTTCGTTTTCATGTGTATGTTTTTATAAATGTGCTAATTAGGAGTATTGATGCGTCATAAATTTGCATTTCGTCAAATAACTATGTGCATAACAAAAGCAATTTTCAGTGTTACAATTGGATACCGCAATCTACCTAGTTATCTAGACGTAGCATTAAGCCCTCGATATGTTTATAATGGCACGTTTCTCGAAGCCAATTAGCAATAATAATAAAAAAAAACAGCAATCCCAGACAATAGTTTTTGCCAACTTTCTGAGAAGTTTTTTCGAGTAACGTACTACGGAAGATCAATCTCTGACGCCGAAATCTCGACCAGTTTATTGCGAAGCAAGAGAACACGCGTGACAAATGCATCATTCCGGGTAAATGGTTTCTCATATAGTTGGCTGATATCATTATCTATGTTTGTTGTTTTCTAGTTTTCCCATACTGACTTTCAAAACGTCTAGATTTCAGTTGTACTTTTCAGCGTTAAAGGGGAAGTAGTGTTGCTAATTTAGATGTAATGTATTTTTCTTCGTAATTCTTGCTTCAGTTTCGTTTCTGAAAATTTAACTTCATTAGAACATAAAACTTATATTCACAGAATTTCTTGCGTCACAAGCAGCTGTACATTAGTTGCGTAAGGCATGTGTAGTCATCCATCCAGAAAATTCTACTCCGGATGTTCCTACTAGTACGATCACTATAAATACATTCCATCAATAGCAACTTTAAATAATCCATAGAGATTACTCTGCACTTTGACGTAGCCAGAATTTTAGTAATGAAACTCAAATATGTTCTATTTCTACCAGTTAATAAATTTTAATTTGTGACTGTACTTCTGCTTGTAAGGTCTTCGAAAACCTGCAAACGACAAATGCGCGAATACTTGGACTAGGTGTTATGAACAGCAGTATTACTCCATGGATAGCATGTTATCCATGGTAGTCTTCTTGTTGATTTTGAAAAACAAGGAATTGAAAATGAACAGAAAAAATAGCGAGTTTTATTTAATTGATTTCTAGAATAAGTTGTAAAGGGATTCTAGCTTACAATATATATTATTTAATTATACAAGAGAAGTTATAAGAAGGAAA